>CM055070.1:44554332-44824332 GCA_029204045.2 Tillandsia leiboldiana
GCGGGTTGCATAATTCGGGAGTAGCTAATTGAACTTGTAGATTATATGGATATAGATAAAATTTATCAGTAAATATTTATATAGTAATTATTTTTATCCATATCCCTTGGGGGTGAGCGAATGGGCAAGCGGACCTACAAGATATTTTTATTTTTTCCTCCCTTTTCACTCTTATTCTTTTCAATAAAAAATAATATAATATTTTTAAAAAATTGTGTTATTATTTAAAATATCATAATATATAATAAATAATAATGAATAAAATAATATTAGAAAAAATTAACATTATGGTTCTAAAAACAGATAAAAAAAAAAGAAATATTTATTTTTTTATTTTTTTTAAAAAAATTATATATATGCAGGTACTCGTGAGTATCTGGGATTATCCAAAATATTTATAATTTAATTTATATCTATTAATTTTATCTATAAATTTTTGAATAAAAAAAATTAGCAACTATATCTGTATATTTATAAATAATATGTGAATATCTGCGAGCATGAATTGAAATAGCCGGGTCTAGTTAAAAGAGCATGATTGATTTAGATGTTCAGTTATAAGATTTATTTTATTTATTTTTTTATTTTTATGAAAATTATAATATATATATATATATATATATATATATATATATATATATATATATATATATATATATATATATATATATATATAAACTTATATTTATTGTTTCGAATTTTAAACTTCAGGTATCAATCATCAAATTTTTTTATCATTTACGTTAAAAATGATCAGTATATTTTATTTTTAAAAATTATAAAAAAAATACATATCTATATATATATAAAAAAAGAATATTATAATTTAACCATATTTTTATTTTTAAATAAATTAAGACAGCACAGAATTAAGGTAAAATAAAGGGCTGCATGCAGCAGGGCCAGCGCAGCGGGCAGGTCGCACGGCCGGCAGCCACGTAGGGAGAGGGGTCGGACGCCACGACGACGCTGCGCTGCCTGCCCTGCTCGCCACCCAACTCAAACCGTTTTAAACGACCGCCTTCCCACTAACTTACACTGTCAGCCTTATTCGGTTACCTCAAAATAAGATATCAAATAATAATTTAGACTAAATTACAGAAAACTCTCTGGTAATATCTCGCTTTTTCATTTTGATCCACTGTTTTTTAAAAACCTATATTTTACTTGCTCGTAATTACCGAATTGTCTTTCGAGACAACAACGTTAACAGATGAGGTAAATTGACGAAAATTTCCTTACCTTATATGGGAGGGAAAAGATAATTTTTTTAAAAAAACTGACGGCTCACTCACGGAATCGTGACGGTGGGAATAAATGCATATTTCGATAATTACGATGGGGCAAAATATAAGCTTTTAAAAGACATGAGGGCAAAGTGAAAAAACGGGATATTACAAGAAGTTTTCTGTAATTTAGTCAATAATTAATATAAAATTAGACTGTAATACTATCGGTAGTAAATATATTATATTGCTATCGATTTATTTTAGATAATGAAATCGACATCGTTAAATACAATATTATCTATTTAAATTATCTGAAAATTAAATTTTATTTATTTTTTCTTATTCATGAAGTAGACACAAAAATGAGCCGTTGATAGAAGTCTCGTAATCAAGATCAAGAGCAAATGCTTCATATTTATTATTAAAATTATAAATTTTGCAACTATTTGATCATTAGATCAATAATATTAAAAAAATTTAAAATTTGATTTTTAAATAGTTCCAATGGTGTTGATCATGTTCAATGATACCGATCATCGATTCAGAAATTTAATCACCAAAAATAAATCAGTAGTATTATATAGTATGATAGTGAAGAGATTTGAATAAAAATATTACTGAATAAAATTTTGATAATTTCTTTCTAACTTTTTACATAATGTAACAGTGCCATACTATATATCTTGTTTTCAAAAATATATATAAATATATATGTTTAGAATTTTAAAAATAAAAATTATGATTTTATTTAACTATAAATTTAGTTGTTGTAATAGAAGATCACTGTATCCCAATCACACAATTAACACGCGTAGGTAAAAATTAATTAATTTGAGGTTGGGTTTTGTTGGCTGATGGTGCAGCCGAAACGGCCTCCGGCTACCGAGCGCGTTAGAGGGGCGTGCTGGCCGTGTGGCAGCCTTGCATTAAAAGATGAATCAGTGAATCACCCCCTCCTCTTATTATTATCTATGGTAAGATTATGAATAATTACTAATAAAATTTTCTTTTGATGATTAATACTTGATATATTAAATTTAAAATTAAATTATTATATGTTTTTAACTAAAATTTTTATTTATTTTTTTAAACAAGTGAGATAATAATACTGAACTTTCCTTACCTTTTCGATAAATATATATATATATATAGTATGATTTGTTTGATATTCACTGTGCAAGTTATTCATCTGAAATAAATTAATCTTAATATTTTTTTATATTTTATATATATATATATATATATATATATATATATATATATATATATATATATATATATATATATATATATATATATATATATATATATATATATATGTTAGAATACTATCGATATTACCAAGCTATTGATGCTATCAAATTTTTAATCGTTGGATGAAAAAATATGTGGTTGTGATTATAGTGGACCGTTAGGGTTTACTAGGTGGTTGGTTGAATAGTAAAAATTTTAGAGAACCACTATAATTCCAACCGCATATCTTTTCATCCAACGGCTGAAAATTTGATAGCACCAATTATTTGGTGCTATCGATAGTATTCTAGCCGGACTATATATATATTGATTCACTTTCTCTTTCTATCTCTAGCTTCTATTTAAGTCCTTCCAACCGCCTTCCTCCTCCCTATGCGTTCTCGAAAAGTCCCAGGCAACTTCTGGTAAACAGAGAAAAAGCTCTCTCTCCATATCTCTCTCTCTCTCTCTCTCCATTAATTGTGTGCTATATTACATATATGGTTAAATAACTAGTGAACCATATATAAATACTTTAAGAATGTTGTTTTTTATTTATCAATTTTGATTTTTCAAAATCAACAAATAATTAAATTTATAATCTTCCGTTATGATTTTATATAAAATATATAACTGTTTTATTTTATATATTTTTTTGTATAAATTTAAATTATTAGATAACAGTATTTTTACGCATGAAAATGTAGTTACACTTGCAGATTCGACTATTCAAATCTACATACATGAAATGGCTTCGAGCAGTAAGCTGAAAGTGGGCCGAACTACGGAGTACCAAATGGGCTCGAACACGGAGCTCCTGAGCATCACTGGTGGTGGCGGCGGCGGCGGCGGTGGTGAGGCTACAAAGCTTTTCCTGTTGTGCGGCGCCGACCGGTTCGAGTCGGTTCGACCCTTCCGGTCCGGCGAATTCTCGGTGCACATGGTTCGGGTCAGAGGTAGGCCCATTTCCCTGGTCACGTGCATAGTGGACGATCATAGATGGATGCTCGCGAAGGACGCTATCGCGGGCCGGGTCGAGGCCCGAATGTTTGTTTTCGGGCTCCCGGGGTTTTTTTACGGGCTCGAGTTGCCCGGTACTGGTGATGTGTTTGAGCTGAAGCTAAAAATGTTGGAGGAGATTTTTGCAAGTTTCTCTGCTTATAGAGATCTCACTGTAGAGGAAGGTAAGCTGTTGTTTTTTTCTTTTTTTTAAAAAAAATATATTTTCTGTAGTTGTTTGTTAAATTTATCATTATTTTTTGCTAATATATTCTTATAATTATTATTTTTTGCTATATAATTTTGTGAGATAGTAAGTAAGTGAAACAAATCAATTTGTCAAATTTTAACTTCCAAATTTTACACAATTAATTGTGATATATATTATAAGGATTAATTGAATTTAATATTTCTATAAAATTTAATATTTTATATATTTCTATAAAATTTAATATTTTATATTTATTTTTGACTAAATTATAGAAAATTTTTCTGTAATATCTCTCTTTTTCATTTTGCCTATTTTTTTTTAAAAGCCTACATTTTGCCTTTTCGTAATTACCAAATTATCTTTAGGGGGCAACGGCGTTAACGAAGAAAGTAATTGACGAAAATACCCTTACATTATATTGGAGAGAATGGATTTTTAGTTTATTTCTCGTAATTTTTGAAGGATATTTTGGGTATATCTAATAATATTTTTAAAAAAATTAAAGATTCACTCACGGAATGGTGACGGCGAGGGATAAATGTACATTTCGGTAATTACGAGAGGGCAAAATATAAATTTTTAAAAAACAGAAAGGCAAAATAAAAAAATAAAATATTAAAAAAAATTTCTATAATTTAACCTTTATTTTTTAAAAAATTTAATATTATTCATATATATCCTAGGTTCCGACCCGCTGGACAGCAACCGTGAAAACGAACTGGACAATCCGTGGGCCCGGGCCTACACGAAGATCGAGAAGCAGCTCGCCACGTTGCAGAATCCTGCCGTTGTCGCTGCCGCTGCCGCTGCCGCCGCCGCACCGGCGGAGCCGAGAGCGGCCGAGCTCGTCCAGCGGGCCGTGCGGAGCTCAGCCGCCGTGAAGCTCCTCGCCAGCTCCCTCCTCTCCGGCGCCCTCCACCCCGCCAAGCACCTCCTCCTCCACGCCGGCGGTCCGCCGCCGGCGGCGGCGGCGCTGCCGACCATGTCGGCCGTGTCGGCGCTCCTGACAGCCATCGAGACGGGCCGAATACCTTCGGCGACGGCAGCAGCGCATGGTGCGGAGCCCAATGCGTTCTGCGGCGGCGACGGCGGCGGCGCGGGGTACCGGTGGTACGTGAATGCCGACGGTGTGGCCCTGCTTTTGAGGGTGATGTGCTTTCCGCTTGCCGGTGGTGCTGCCCCGGGGGTGGCGGAGAGGGAAAGGAAGAGGAGGCGGTGGCGCGAGGATGAGGGTAAGGAGGGCGGGGCCGACGGTGGCGGCAGTTTGAAGGGTAGAAACAGCAGTGTCGGTCAGATGTCGTGTGTTCGGCGATCGACGGTGGCAGATGGCAATTCGAAGGCTCAGGTTTAATTTGAAAGTGGAATGCTACCTGTACACTCATAAATAGATGTATATCTTACACCTTCGTCTATTTAAGGGTAAGGCTTCTCCATCTATCACTTTAAATGATGGGTGAAATTCATCCCACACTTGGATGGATGGAATGTAAGATGTACATTTCTTTTAGAGTGTACACTTAGCTTTTTTAAATTTGAAAAATACAATATTTTGATGCTTTTAGAAAAGTCAACAAAATTTAAGGATGGTTAGGGGACTTGCTTTTCTATTTATATTTCCCTTTTGGAATTAAACACTAGGCGCTTTTAGAGTCTTAGCAGTTTTTTAAAGCATCCAAAATAGGTACATTTGGTTAGTGCATTTTCAAATTAGATCTGTATCCTACAAACTTGTACAATTTTAGTGTAATTTTTTTTTTTTTTTTATGGTGAATATCTTAGTTTAGTTGTTGATATTTTGTTAATACAAACCACATAATTTATCCAATTAAAATTATTCATATCAGCATATATTTGCAAAGAAAGATAAGTATATAAAAAGTGCAATGTGAATGTCCTTTCCATCGAGAATATTTCTGTCATTATGTAATAACTTAAGTTTTTAAAATGTAATAATTATTTTATATATTTTTACATGATATTAGAATATTAAGATCTGAGTTTGAATTCTGTCAAATTCTTAGCATAATTAATTTTTTGTTATTTAATTTAAGTCCATGTCTAAACATGAGGGAGAGTATTGAAATATTTTTATTTAATTAAAATCCACGCCTGGACCTATAAAATATATCGATAAAAATATTATTTTTTCATAGAATAAGCTTTTGGATTACAACGATTATTTCATATATTTTTATAATTTCATTCAATATAGTTCAAATTCTGTCATACTCCTAGCATAATTAATTTTTTTTTATTTAATTTAAATCAACGTCCAAAACTTCAGGGGTAGTGTTGAAATATTCTTATTTAATTCAAGTCCATGGTTCTATAAAAAGTATCGATAAAAATAGTTCTTTAAATTTTTGGATTGCTACGATTATTTTCTATATTTTCACAATTTCACTCAATAATGTGTTTAATTAATTAATATCCTTGGAATCAGAGACATTTCCACCATTAGTCAGTTTGATACTTTAATGTTGAGGTTATTATAATTAATAGTGGATTACTTAAACCTAATCTTCAATGTGAACAATAGGAATTTTTTTTAGAGAAAAAACAAAGGGACCACTACTACATTTTGGCAACTATTTAAATTTAAATAATCTTTTAATGGTACTAAATTTCTAATTAACCAAAGAAGATCAAATAGTAGATAATTTTAAAGCTTGTACACATTAATTTATCTAACTCTCTAGTAATGTAAGTAGATTAGAAAGGCATTATTTGAGGCATATTTAACCTAAGGAAACTTATGAAGTTCCATATATAAGTAGATCAATAGTGGTACACACAATCAAGAAGTGAATAATTACAAAAGAACAACATCAAATGACCCACCATATTATAATAAATTTTGTGAAAATTCTTTTTTTACTTATTATCTATCACTAGTGTGTGAACCCGCGTGATGCAGCGGATAAATTTTTATTAGAGTAAAAATTCATCTAATATACTTTGCTATTAATTTTTAAGACTTAATTTAGTATTCCTAAACAAATAAAACAAACAAAAAAAAGACAACGTCCCATGCACGTAGAACACAATTTTGGTAATTATTGCCTCAAACAAAAAAAATTCAAGTAATACATACTTCTATCCTCACGGTAGCGCTTGCGGTGGTGGGACTCAGGGGAGAGTGAACGACAGCGATTTTACAATGACTATAATGTTTCTAAATTGAATAGCACTAGTAATTAATGAAGAGAAACAATATATCCATAATAATTGAATACACTTGAGAGGTGCATCAATGCATAAAAGGAAAATAATTGTTATTAATTTCTTTCATTCTATTTTCCATGGAGCTAGTTACAAAACTTGAGCTTCATGTGTAAGGGCAAAAAGGCTAGCATTCCTTGCTTTTTAGCCCAAGAAAAAGCATACAAGTAGAGAGAAAATTAAACTAAAGTAGCATTACAAAAGAGTATATATTTGGGGTTTCCCCCTCAACCCCCCCAAAAAAGGGGAAACATGCATATATATATATAACTCCTAAATCCATTTAAAACCACCACAAAAGCATAAATGAGAGTGATGGGTGCATGGGGGACATGTTATACATATCCTATTGTAATTTCACCCTTGAGTGAGCCTTCAACATCTGGTGCTTCCACTTCACAAGGCTAAGTAACAACTCCATTACCTATAGAAACAATTAACAAACCAAATTAATCAACAACTTAATTGAGAACATATAAATTAGTGATGAGTTGCATGCAATGAAAGTGGTCCACAATATGAAGGTGGATCTTATATAATATCACAAAGCATTTGAATGCAAATAAAGGGAGATATATCAATGGTGTTACTTGCCTCAGCAGGTTCTTGGAGAGAATATGAAGCATTTGTCTCCTTAGGGAACTTTGAAACAAGAATGCCAATGCCTTGTCCTCTTTCTCGTAATACCTAATAATATCGACGTAAAATACGCTTTCATTCCACCACAAAGTTTACGTATATAATTTACGTACCTAGCTAGAACTTATTTAGAAAGAACATTTGTAACTTCAAACCCGCGAATATTAGGGTTTAGATGTTTTAGATATCTTATTTACTAGTTGTTTGACTTCTATTTCTCAAGTATAAAAAATATAATACAAATGCATCGTATTTTTAATTATTGATGCGCTAAAAGATACCTTGAAAGCATCCTCGTCGGTGCGATCATCCCCAATATAAATTGGTAAAACGTCGAAACAGTCGGCAAATCCTAATAAATGTGAAACAAAATGTAAATATGAAACAAATGTTTTAGAAAAGGTGGCTTGATTTGAGGGCTAATAACGGACAAAATTGATGGTTTTGCTTATAATATGGTTCACTAGATGAAAGGGATGTGATGTAATGTGTGTTTTAGGTAAAAGTAGTAGGTGAACTTACCAAGACACTCCAATAGGAACTCCAAGGCCTTTCCCTTGTCCCATTTAATAGTGGGACGAATCTCTAATACCTAAGGATCAACAAGCCATGAAACCCATGTCATTCATTCATACATAGTTTAATTTACACCCAAAAGAACATTCATTCATACATAGTTTAATTTACACCCAAAAGAACATAATATAATACCACCCCCACCCCCAGTGCCCCCACACCCAAAGAACATAACCATCCCTTTCAACTTTCAAGGACTACAAGAAAATTATCGTCGGCTAAAACGTCTGCAAATAGAGTTACATATATATATACCGACATTTATGTCAAGCGTCGGTAAAATATATTTTGACGTTTTAAAAAGTCAGAATTTTTCAAATTTTTTTTGAATTCCTAATTTTTTAAAGTATCAAAAAATTAAAAATAATAGTAAAGCTTATTATTTAATAAATTAGTTTGATATAATAGATGGTTCATATTACGATGCATTTTGAAGCGTCGATTTTAATTTGCTATATTGTAGAAACTTTAATTTGGAAATATTTTTTTTCCAGCATCCTCTAAAAAGCGTTTTTATATTAAAATTTTATTATGATGATTATTGACTTATCCAAATTAAATAAATTAAAAAATTAGATAATAAAATTAAAATTTTAAAAGCTTAGATAGTCGATTCGAAATGATCTATAGTTCAGATAAGCTCGGCACATACTAATTACCTATTATTTTTGAGTAAACTAGTATGCCATTTTTTGTTTTACTAGGGCAAAATAAATTAGTAGTACCTTCCTCCCTTGAGTTGGTTTTAACTTTGGATAGTCCCTGAGCACTGAGTTCACTTGCTCAGCCAATAATTTCCAACTCTGCATAAAGTTGATTTAGGAAGCATAGTTACAAAAAAAAAAAAAAAAAACAAAAATTCCAAAAAGTAGATACATAATTATATATACATACTCTTTTTTTTTTTTTTTTTTTTTTGCCACTAATGGCTAAAAGTAGAAAGTGGGTACATGAATTTTAAATGGATTTGGACCTTTTCATCTACACATCTGAAGTGGACAGATACACAGAACTTGTTGTTCTCCACCTTGGCTCCAGGTATTGATTTGGCCTTTTCCAACAATGCTTTGTACACCTGACAAAGATTTTGATGCATTAAGAACCCAGCTTTATTTTTGGGTCTATGTGGCTAATTATGTTAATAATTATTAATAGATTGGTAGGCAATAAAATATTCCAAAGGAAGAGTTAATTACTAAAGAGGCACGAAGAATATCTAGTAAATAAAAAAGAATAATAAAACAATAAAAAATATAAAGCCAACCTCATTTATCATGGGAAGGAATTCACTTGCTGGTTGGAAGATAACTCTTTTATCCTGAATCATGTACACAAAAAGAAAAAAAAAAATTCTCAGATCTTATTTGCCCTAGCTCATGGAAAGTAGTTATGTAGAAACATGCATGTACAGTATATACGTAGGTGTCTAACTTATCCTTGAGACTTGTTCAGTGGTAATTTTGCTATTACTTTTAGTTACAACTACTATAACGATATGTTTGGCAAATAAAAAAGTCTGAAACTTTTGATATTACGCGAAGCAAAGAGTGGCTTCAATTCAAAGCTTTTGATTCTGTTGGAAGGAAAAGTTGTTTGTAAGATTGTTATATAAGTACTTTTTAAGGCACATAGTTTTAATCAAATAGCACTTTATCGAATGTACGTGCATGGCCGAACAGGCTCTTAGAAAACAACTTACTGTTTTTGCATGTTTGGAGCCTTTGGCAGGGCCTTCAATGTCCATTCCATGGCTACCAGCGTAGTAAAGCTCGGCTAACTTCACAAAGTTATACACCTAATATCACAAACAAAGAGATTAATGTTAAATAATATAAAATAATAATTATTTTTTAAAAAATTTAAGTTGTCAAAAATTTATTTTTATATATAGACCATTTAGAAACTCTTACTCCGAATACCATGCTGAGCAAAATAGGTGTCTTCTTCAGAAACTTAGTTAAGGATGTTTCTAATATTTATATTTATATATAGACCATTTAGAGAGAGAAAAATATTTAAAAACCAAAGCACCATAAAGATGATAATCATGAGATTATGCTAATTAACCAGAATTAATGAATGTACGTACCTTGTCCCTACACCTCCCACTCACAATAGCAGTGGGGAAGCACTTGGCCACCTTCTTTACTGCAGCCCTCATCTGCTCAATCAATCATTCACACAGGAAAGCAACGTAACAACGGGAAAAATAAAAGAGAGCACTAAAATAGCTAGTTAAAAAAAATATATAAGTTACATGAACAGGGATCGAGCTTACTGCGTCCGACATGAAGGCGGCGTCGGGGTCGTCGACGATCGGCGACAGCGTGCCGTCGTAGTCCAAGAACATCACTATCTGCTTCCCCTGAGAAGCCTTCATAATCTGCTCAAACTTGTCCAAAGCCGAAGGATGTTTTACCTGCTCATGATATTTTAATACAGTATCATCAGGTTTAGAATCACAAGTTTTAGATAGTAAATTTTTTGTTGAAGTGTCATTATTTGAATTCAGATCAAAAGTTTAGGGTGATGGGTACGTGGAAAGATACCCACCAGCCAAGCTGCGTGGGTGTCCTCCGCCGTTGTGGCGGCTGCGACGGCGGGCGCCTTGGCATGGGTGGGGGAGGAGGCTCTCATGGAGTCGACCCATGCATTGGCGCGGCCGCCGCCGAGCTCCAGCTGTGTCATGCGGCCCTCTCTCGTGGCTTTACCGCCGCCGTGCCGCGGGGGCGGGTAGGAGAAGACGCGGCCCGGTCTTGGCGACGGTGTTGCCGCCGCGATGACCACGGCCCCTGTCGTCTCCGGCACCACCGCGCTCTGCTTCCACATGATCAGGAGACCGACAATGGCGATGAGTAGAAGTGTTGTTGTTGTTGTTGTTTGGGTTTTGTTAGTAGAGAATTTAGAAGTGTGTGGAGAAAGAGAGAGAGAGAGAGAAAGAGTGGTGAGTTGGGAGTAATGTAGAGGGGAGGGATATTTATAACCCTCGGAGGAGAGAGAATTAGGATGTCAACGGGTATGGATATCTGAACCAATGAAACGGGTTTATTCGATTCTAAACGGGTGCAATGCTCCGCATCAGTATATCTAAAAAGATGAAATTTTTTTTTATTAATTATTTTGAAATAATCAGTAAAATTTATCTATTCTAAAAATAAGTGAGATATAAAATATATACTCAATTTTGAATGTATAAAATGTATTTTTAATTAACTAATTATCTTAAATAATAAAATTAATTTGGGCCAGCCAAATAAGACTTAAGTGCCAATAAAAACTATATGTAAAAATATTAAATATTAAATAAAGTTTTATCAAATTTAAGTTATTATTTTATTACTAAAATTTAGATAGTCAAGCGTAAAAAAAATATATACTTAGTTACCGAGTAAAATAAATTTTTTTATTTCTTATACATATAATTTGTATTCTAATTGGTCATCTTAATTTCTCAGTTTTCTTTTATTTATTTATTTATTTTTTTTTTTCATCCACGGCTACGACTAGACCTACCGTGACAACTTTGAAGGCGAATTCGTTGGCAACGACAAAAATAATATATGCCACACAAGGTGAGAAAAAAATAACATATAAGGTCTACTCTATATATACAGATATACATAGATTTAGTGTGACGTCTTTAATAGTCCCACATCGGATGTGGATGAAATTGTGATTGGATTTATATGAGACATGAAAACTAGTAATAATAACTGGGCTTAACCATTTTGAGCTGTAGTGTGGATCCCAACGAGTTATTATTGCTAGTGGGCTGGATCGTTATATTTGGTGCCAGCCGAAAGTGAATCTAGATGAAGGGGCTAACGAGACAAGTCTCACATCGCCTGGTGATCTTGGGCTGGGCTAACGAGACAAGTCTCACATCGCCTGGTGATCTTGGGCTGCTGTGTGTGTGTTTGAGCCGGAAGTGTGCGGCGAGTCTCGGCTGAGCGCCTAGATGACAGGGCTAATGAGACAAGTCTCTCATCGCCTGGTGATCGATGTGTGATCTTGGGCTGCCGTGTGTGTTTGGACTGACGAGGGCCTAAACGGGGGGAGTCTGTGACGCCCCCAATAGTCCCACATCGGATGTGGATGGAAATTGTGATTGGGTTTATATAAAACATGGACACTAGCAATAATAAATGAGCTTTAAGCATATTGGGCTGTGGGTTGGGCCCGGGCCGGGTCGTTACATTAATGTAGATCCAGGCTCAAGATCACCAGGCGATGTGAGACTTGTCTGTCATCTAGACTCAGGCTCAGCTAAGACTTGCCTTGCCGCACACTTCCGGATGGTTATTGGCTCTGATACCAAATGTAACGACTCGGCCCACTAGCAATAATAATATCTCGTTGGGCTAGCACTGTCATCTAGACCCAGGCTCAGCTGAGATTTACCGCACACTTCCGGCTGGTTATTGGCTCTGATACCAAATATAACGACCCGGCCCACTAGCAATAATATCTCGTTGGGTCCAAACCACAGCCCAAAATATTTAAGCTCAATTATTATTGCTAGTGCCCATGTCTTATATAAACCCAATCACAATTCCATCCACATCCGATGTGGGACTATTGGGGGCGTCACATATAGGCTGGAATATTATTAATAGTACCAAGTTATTAATAGCACCAATAACTTAATATTATTAATAGTATAGTAGCCGGACTCTATATATATATATATATATATATATATACACACATGATTAATCTTTTTATATTTATTCTTTCAAAAATCCTAAGTTATTCATATATATTCCTACAGTTTATTACCGTTAGTTCATTGTTTATTTTTTAACGGATTATATGTGAAATGACAGTTTTACCTTTTTAAAAATGTCCCTCCAAAAGTTTAAACTGTTAAAATAATACGAAACTGTCTGAAAAGATAAAAAGATAAATTTATCTTACTAACTAACTAAGTTTAAGTATTTAATCTATGATTAACTAGATTTTTCTAACAGAGATAGAGATAGACGGTAGGGATATATATGAATAACGTTGGATTTTTGAACGGATAAATATTAAAAGTTAAACTTTGTATATAAGAATATATTTGCTATTCGATATGTTTACCAGCAACCGTATGAAATTAACTCTTAATTAAATGTATCGAGTACAGTAGATATAATCGTATAAAATCAAGAGTATTGTCTACGATTTTAAATTTTAAATTATATAATTAGTATCTATTTTAATAATTAATAATAAATAACGATAAGACAAAAATACAAATATAATTATGAATAAAAAAACTATGACTTGGTCTCTCGTGATTCATCCTTTAATTTAACCATATTAATTAAGTAGACAACTAAGTAGACAACTTTGCCATAGAGCGTCTCACTGAGATGCCTCAAGAGATCTCGACAGTGAGTTCCCTATTAAGTTTAATTTTGTGATCAGATATAGATATAAAAGCTTTATTATTTTAAGGGATAATTATGTATAGTGCTCTATAAAAAATATTAAATAATAAATACTATTGACTCGATGATGCTAATTATTATTTTAAAAAAAATTAAGTTGCTAACAAAATATAATTAATTCGCTTAATATAGTGTTTACGGATTTTGATTATGATTCGATCTAATTAACTTTACGCCACTTCGAGCTTGACTTGACTTCAATTTAATCTCACGCTATTTCGAAACAAATTAGAATGTTGATTCTTTTTAAACCAATAAATATATTTTTGTAAAATTTAAGTGATTAAATTTACTCTTTCAAATTTTTTTCATATATATATATATATATATATATATATATATATATATATATATATATATATATATATATATATATATATATATATATTATTCTATTACAAAAATATTGATAATTTTGAATAAAAGAAGTTAACAATGGTTAAATGATATTTTTATTTCTTATATATATTTCGTCTTTATTTTTGTTGAGAGAAAGATGATTTGTTATAAAACTAAATTTGTAATTATAACATAATTATTTTACGTATTCATAGCTAAAAAAGTAAACGTATTAAATTTTTTAAAAAAATATATCTGTAAAATTATAAATTTATTTTTAAAAATTTATATTTTTAAGATGAATGGCATAAAATTAACCAGCAGTAGATCTAGTCAAAGTCTAAGCAAAAAAAAAAACAAAGAGACAGCGAGGTGCCAAATTAATTAAAGTATTGGTATCAAATACCCTACAAATTAATTGCATTCTATTTGCATGCAACAAGCATACGATTCTTAAAAAGTACAAAAAAAAAAAAAAAATTAATATATAAAAAAAGTCGGTCGCCATTGACTTATGAGTTGGTTGGTGTGACACCACTATATATATGCTATTATATAATAAAGTTAATTAAACTTTAATTATTCGTCCTAAAATTAAATTAGGTACTGAGAATGAGATGTATTTTATCAGTCATTTTAAAATGACTGATGATTAAATCTTCACTCTTAAATGAATGAGATGTATGATATACATTCTATTTAAAATATACAGCATAATTTTATTTCCTATAATTAAGAAATTTGTATGGAGGCCCCTCAACTAAAAGTGATTTTAAAATAGGCCTCTAGCTAAACCTTTCCTGCTTTTATTTTAGGTGTGTTTGGTTTGCTGTATTGAATTTTTTATTTTTTTTTTCGTGTGTTTGTGTTTGTTTAGTCGTAAAAAATTTTGCTTGAAATTTTTTATTTACAAATTTGAGAACAATAGAATATTTTCGGCGAAAATGAAAACTTAAGTTGCGTAATTTTTTTTGATTCATTTTTTTTTTTATTGAACCGAATAAATATATATTTTTTTTTGAACCAAATAAATATTGATGAAAAAATTCAGACAAGCACCCCCTTTGGAATTGGATTATTTTAGTTAGTTAAGTTTAAATTTTTAGTTTTATTTGATAGAATTAGTTAATTACAGCTAATTTGATAGACTAAATTCACTAAATTTTGGAAAAAAAATAAAATTTTAAAAAAATAATTATTTTTTCGTGTGTTTGTTTAGCCCAGAAATTTTTTTTTCCCACTAATTACTCACACCTTCTAAGTTTTTGCATTTTTGAAATTAAATGATTTTAGCCCAAAAAAAGAAAAAAAAAATCTATTAAAAAAACAGATTTTAGCAAATGAAACTAAATTAACTCACTAGTAATGACTAATTGAGTCATTAAATTTAACAATTTTTTTTAACTTAAATAACTAGAATAATTAACTTAAAAGGATGTAAATAAAAAATCTTTAATCTTTATATGATCTTTACATTGGATTGTTTGAGACAGTGTTTAAATATAAAATTTTTCCAGACAAAACTCGAATTTAGTATTTTCTGCTTTGATACCATGTGAAATAATACGAAACGGTCTAGTTAGAAAATAATGTTTATATATCTTATATTTAAGAGGGAGGTGCAGGTGTCTATTTCAAAATTTCCTACAGTTGAGGGTATCCCATACAATTTTTACCTAAAATAAAATAAAAAACTTTACAGAGGGAGAGATTTGCTCAATTATATGATTCTAACTTGCGGAAGAAGCAAAACCATGCATGCATGGAATATTTAATGGAAAATGCTATTTGTACACCCCATTTGGGGGTGTACATCGCACACCCCATCCATCCAATGGGTGGGATGTGGTGAGGGGTCACTTCACAATTTGTGAAGTGACCCCCCCACCCTTAGATGGGTGGGTGTAAGATGTACACCCCCTTTGGGGGTGTACATGTAGCATTGCTCATATTTAATACGTACGTACGACGCATGCAACAGCAAATTAAATTCCAAATTAATAAAACCCATGCATTATGCGGGCTCTTTTTCTGATCTCTCTGGGGACCAAATATGAACTTGTCCCCCACTTTTTAGACTTTTAAACACAGATTCTCTCTCTCAGAGTATTTTGTTTCGAATCGTTCGAGAAACAAAGCATGCATGGGATTCTAATAAGAATATATATTTGAAGCCCATTTTTTTAAGTCATAATATTCCTGGTAGTAACTCACATGCTGCAGCATCAAACGCAGATTTATTAATTAATCGCATCTTTCACCTAATCTGCATAGTTAATTAATGGCTAAAAATTTTGTGACATGCATGTTCTTTGAAACGGAGTCAAAACCGGTGGCCGTTAAAGGTGTACCCCGATTCGAAAATGGCTCGAAAATTAAAGCGTGATCGAGCGTCGTGATCGAGCGTCGATCACGGGGTGGATGTATGTATGTGAGCAAATATCGAGTTTATTTCTTTGTTGTTTCTGAATCTGCTTTTAAGTGTTTTCTACGAAAGTTCTTCGGACGCGGAATAACCGCCGACCAACTTTTAGTACGGTTGATGAACTGATCTGCTGTGCGCTTGCTTGCTTCTTTCTTGTGTTTGTGGGAATTTATAGAAACTTCTCTTTAACTTATAACAAAAGTTTAATTCATTGTATTTTTACTAGAGTGATATGTATTGCGTGTTGCGGTTGGTAGAAATAGATTTGACTTAATTTCTATCGCATGATATATAAATTTAGTTATACCGATTATGATATCGGGTCTTGAAAGAAGTTATAACGATTCGGTCCATGGCCTTGCATGTATAGGAGAGACTTTGTTTAAGTGGACAGAATTTTTTTTTTTTTTTTTGTATGTGACGATCTGTTCATATCTTGATTTTCAAATTTAAACTCTCAAAAAAATAATAAAAAAATTAGACTGCTTTTCAAAACTCGGAGTGTGACAAAAATTAAGGACGACAAATATAAATTTAAAATTCGTCACGTCATACAGCAAATTTCTTTCCCACATCATGAATTCGTCGAACTGCCGTACGTTAAGGGGTCAAAAAATTATTTTTTAAAAATCACATTATTCTTTCCTGCCAAATCATACACCAACATACAGTAACCAAAGCTAGATCTTTTTCTGCTGTTATTTTAGTATTGTTTCCCAATAGACACTTCCATACACTGCTGACCTCCGCCACATAATCTGAAATGTGTCAATTTTCTAAAATGTTGAATATTAAAAATCTAATAAATGCGCATCTCATCCGCAAATGATAGACAGTCTTAACTTCGCTATCAAACGTAATGCACTGTTGGTTCCCCTCTTTTGTGCAAGTTATCAATCGTTGGTAAGTATTTTTTAAGTACTAACTAAATAAAAATTTTAACTTAATTTATACAGTCTTTTCAAATCTCAGACTTTCAGTAAAAAAATATTTCGAACACCTCCGTCTCTGATCTAATTGTACATGGACTTAACTACATCCCATCTCCAATGAATTTCGTTAGTCTTGTCAATAATGCAGATTTTTGATAATAGCACTTTAAGGTCTCTAATGTTGTTATCGCCTCTTAATATTCTGACCCATTTCCTCTGAGGATCTTTCTCCATCTCCAACCTGTAGTGGAGTAACACTTGATTGAAACTTCTTCTCTTGTTACTTTATCATAAATATCAAGAAACAATGTTTTCCATGAAGTATCACCACACCACTTATAAGACCATAAGTCGATAAACTGCCCATCTCCTAGAGCAAAGCACATATCATTTTTAAAAATCCCCTTAGTAGCTAACACACTTTTTCACCATTGTGAAGTAGATCTAAATACCCTCCCTTTTTCCAAGGGTTTTCTTATGCTATAGTATAAAGTTCTAATAAGATTATTCCATTGAAGATTCCGTTCAGTAAAAAAATATCACCATCATTTAAATAGTAAAGTGTCATTCATCAAGATGAGATCTCTCACCTCATGTCCACCATGCCTCTTATCTCTGCACCATGCTACCATTCCTTTACCTCCCTTAACATCTACTTCCTTTTCTGAAAAAAGTTCTGCGATCTCTCAGTGTCTCGATCTTTTTAAATGAGTTGAGTTATATTGAGCTCAACAAATTGAATGAGATTGCGATTCATATTAGATTTAATGATAAAAGAACCAATAATAGGTCCAACATCAATCCATATAAGTTGAGCGAGTAGTTGAGCATGTAAGAGTTGTGACTGCACCTAGAAGTATGATAAATACGTCATTTTTATAAATACATGCTTTTGAAATAATTAGTTAGCACTTATGATCTGGAATCGTACTTGCAAAAAAACTGAAGTGAAAATTCAATTCTAGTACTGATCTTGGGAATCTGATTTTTCACATGTAGTGGATACAAGTACAATCTCTAATGATAAAATAATTCTATATGTTTTCATTCATATTATTTAATTTGATTTGATATATCTTCTTACTTTGTTGACTAGTGTTTTGCTATTTTATTTTTATTTTATTAAACTATTAGTATAGATCGATGCTTTAAAGTTTTTTTTTTTTTCTCGTAATAATATAATTTTCTTAATTAGATTAGAAGAATTACAACAATTAACAGCTAATTTATACTCCATACGAAAACTGATAAATCAAAATTTCAAATTGATTTGAACCGATTTAAAACCAAAAATAAAAAAAATTGGACAACTGAAAATCTTTTTTTTTTTGAGGAAAAGGCAGCATGCTGCCGCTTCATTCATAACGGGAGTGAACTTAGCAGTTGGGCAGCCGGTGATTGCAGAGGAGCAATCGGACCCAAAAAAAAAAAAAACCAGTTAGTTACAGTATTTAAGCCAGTTGGAACGGCAGGTACGGGCTAACGTAAGAATAGCACCTGTGACACCCCCGGAATTTGGATTAGTCCTCTATATATAAATGATATAATAGGACTAAATCTCTAACCTGGCTATAGCATTTTGGATGGTAGCAAAATCCAAGAGGAACATGAGAGTTAAGCGTGCTAGAGCTAGAGTAGTTCTAGGATGGGTGACCCCCTGGGAAGTGGGGCGTCACAGTTGGTATCAGAGCCATTCACCAGCCGGAAATGTAAGATGAGTCTCGGCTGAGCCAGGGTTATATAGCGGGTAGAGCGAGGCTCCCCGGCTAATGACCGTTGTGAGTGGAGTGCAGCTCCTCACAAGGTCGGCTAAGGCTAGCGAGACGAGTCTCACATCGCCTGGTGCTTGTGAGTGTGCTTGAGCCTGACGTGGACGTCAGGGATTAAAGGGGGGAAGAATGTGACACCTCCGGAATTTGGATTAGTCCTCTATATATAAATGATATTGTGACACCCCCGGAATTTGGATTAGTCCTCTATATAAATGATATAATAGGACTAAATCTCTAACCCGGCTATAGCATTTTGGATGGTAGCAAGATCCAAGACGAACATGAGAGTTAAGCGTGCTAGAGCTAGAGTAGTTCTAGGATGGGTGACCCCCTGGGAAGTGGGGCGTCACAGTTGGTATCAGAGCCATTCACCAGCCGGAAATGTGAGATGAGTCTCGGCTGAGCCAGGGTTATATAGCGGGTAGAGCGAGGCTCCCCGGCTAATGACCGTTGTGAGTGGAGTGCAGCTCCTCACAAGGTCGGCTAAGGCTAGCGAGACGAGTCTCACATCGCCTGGTGCTTGTGAGTGTGCTTGATCCTGACGTGGACGTCAGGGCTTAAAGGGGGGAAGAATGTGACACCCCCGGAATTTGGATTAGTCCTCTATATAAATGATATAATAGGACTAAATCTCTAACCCGGCTATAGCATTTTGGATGGTAGCAAGATCCAAGAGGAACATGAGAGTTAAGCGTGCTAGAGCTAGAGTAGTTCTAGGATGGGTGACCCCCTGGGAAGTGGGGCGTCACAGATATAATAGGACTAAATCTCTAACCCGGCTATAGCATTTTGGATGGTAGCAAAATCCAAGAGGAACATAAGAGTTAAGCGTGCTAGAGCTAGAGTAGTTCTAGGATGGGTGACCCCCTGGGAAGTGGGGCGTCACAGCACCAATTGGTCGTTTCTGGTTGTCGAAGCATCTCCTGTTTCTTTCTAACCAGACATTCCACCAGGTTGCGGCGAGGGTTGTAATCAACCGTTTCCTTAGAGCTCTTTTTTTTTGCCCGGTCAGGTTCTAGAGGTTAGCTAGTGATGTGGACGTCCGGATCTCCAATTTGTTAGGGGCCAAGACCTCTAGAAGTGATTTCGTGAAGGAGCACGAAACAAGGAGGTGGTCTGCCGTTTCATCGGAATTTGGATTAGTCCTCTATATAAATGATATAATAGGACTAAATCTCTAACCCGGCTATAGCATTTTGGATGGTAGCAAGATCCAAGACGAACATGAGAGTTAAGCGTGCTAGAGCTAGAGTAGTTCTAGGATGGGTGACCCCCTGGGAAGTGGGGCGTCACAGTTGGTATCAGAGCCATTCACCAGCCGGAAATGTGAGATGAGTCTCGGCTGAGCCAGGGTTATATAGCGGGTAGAGCGAGGCTCCCCGGCTAATGACCGTTGTGAGTGGAGTGCAGCTCCTCACAAGGTCGGCTAAGGCTAGCGAGACGAGTCTCACATCGCCTGGTGCTTGTGAGTGTGCTTGATCCTGACGTGGACGTCAGGGCTTAAAGGGGGGAAGAATGTGACACCCCCGGAATTTGGATTAGTCCTCTATATAAATGATATAATAGGACTAAATCTCTAACCCGGCTATAGCATTTTGGATGGTAGCAAGATCCAAGAGGAACATGAGAGTTAAGCGTGCTAGAGCTAGAGTAGTTCTAGGATGGGTGACCCCCTGGGAAGTGGGGCGTCACAGATATAATAGGACTAAATCTCTAACCCGGCTATAGCATTTTGGATGGTAGCAAAATCCAAGAGGAACATAAGAGTTAAGCGTGCTAGAGCTAGAGTAGTTCTAGGATGGGTGACCCCCTGGGAAGTGGGGCGTCACAGCACCAATTGGTCGTTTCTGGTTGTCGAAGCATCTCCTGTTTCTTTCTAACCAGACATTCCACCAGGTTGCGGCGAGGGTTGTAATCAACCGTTTCCTTAGAGCTCTTTTTTTTTGCCCGGTCAGGTTCTAGAGGTTAGCTAGTGATGTGGACGTCCGGATCTCCAATTTGTTAGGGGCCAAGACCTCTAGAAGTGATTTCGTGAAGGAGCACGAAACAAGGAGGTGGTCTGCCGTTTCATCTGAATCGAGGCAGATAGCGCAGTATGTGGGACCTGTCCAGTTCCTTTGCAGCAGTTTGTCTCTCGTCAAAATTCGCCTTCTTAGGGCCAGCCAGATGAAGATCTTTACTTTGAGAGATGCTTGAATATTCCAAAGCGTTCTGAATCTAGTTTCCGCCACCCCACTTTCTTGTAGAAAGATGTATAGCGACTTCACTGTAAAGTTTTACGAGTTAGACCATCGCCACAGAACTTGGTCATTGTTGTTGGTTAGGTTCTTTGGCGGGATAAGCTCCTTCAGGCTCATGATTAGATCGTCAATGCCCGGATTGTCGGTCGGTAGGCCCTCCAGAATTCTATCCCAATTCCATCCTTGCGGTCCCAAGCAGTTACTTACTCGTAGGTTCTTGTTGTGTATCAGCTCAAATAGTCTTGGGAAATGGGTCGATATCGGGTATTCGCCTGACCAAATGCTTGTCCAGAAGGCTGTCCTCTCTCCGTTTCCAATCGAGAGCATGATACTGCGTCTGAAGAGTTCCCTCGTACCCAGGACACTCCTCCACCACTGTGAGTGGGGTCTGAAGGATGTACACCTTCAAGAAGCGGTCATCTCCTTCTATAATACATACCGTTAAGTAGGTGTCCCCATGGGGTTTCCTTTAGAGAGAGGTAACGCCACCACCATTTTGTCAGCAGGGCAGTGTTCATGTTTTCCAAGTTCAGGATTCCTAGCCCTCCGTCTCTTTTGCTCCTGCAGACCGTTTTCCAGTTGACGAGGCAATTGCCCCCCTGTACCGTCGCGTTTCCTTTCCAGAAGAAGGCTCTCAGCAGTGATTCGATTTTTCGAAGGACCCAGGCGGGTGCTCTGAAAACAGAGAAGTGGTAGAGGGGTAAGTTCGTGAGTACTGCGTTGACAAGGGTAAGTCTCCCTCCCTGAGATAGAAGTTTAGCCTGCCAGCCTTCGATTCTAAGTTCAATCCTGTTAATGATTTGTGACCATGCTTCTTTCGGGGCATTGCCTTTTTTTAACGAAAGCCCGAGGTATCTGATGGGAAGGGTGCCATGTTTGCAGTCTAAGATAGCAGCGAGTCTGTCTCCTCTGTTGGTCCGGTTGCCCAGGTCGAAGAGCTCCGATTTGCTCCTGTTAACCTTGAGGCCAGAAGCCCACTCGAAGAGCTGCCACATGAAGCGTAAATTCCTGATTTGTCGGGCTTTTGCCTCACAAAAGAACAGGATGTCGTCCGTATACTGGATTAGAGTAGTTCTTGTCTCCCTGGTTGGGCCAATGCCAGAGATTAGGTGGTTATGAACTGCTCTATTCGTCATTCTTGTTAAACCTTCTGCCACCAATAGGTAAAGGAAAGGCGATAGAGGGTCCCCTTGGCGTAGGCCCCTTCTTAACTTAAACCAGTTGGTTGGGGTCCCGTTCACCAGAATGGCAGCTTTACCGTTGGTGATGCACTGGTCAATCCATCTGCACCATTTCTGATTGGCTCCGAGGCATTGAAGAATATGTCGGAGATAGTGCTAGTTCACCTTGTCGAAAGCTTTCTCGAAGTCGACTTTGACTCCGACACCGTTGACTTGCTTGTTTGTCCCCCAGTTGATTAGTTCGGATGCTGTGACAAAGGAGTCAAGAATATATCGCCCCTTTAGGAAGGCGGACTGTGAAAGGGAGATAATATTAGGCAGCACCTTGACTAGCCTGTTCGCCAATACCTTGGAGATGATTTTCTGGATGCAGTTCATGAGGCAGATATGTCGATAATCGTTTGCAGTTTTGGCGTTCTCCGATTTGGGGATCAGGCAGATATGAGTGTAATCAATTGGTCCCGTGTTTAGAGAATCATTGAAGAGATCTTCAAAGATTTTGACAAGGTCGAGTTTGATCACCTCCCAGAACTTTTGATAGAACACCATATTAAATCCGTCTGGTCCAGGGGCTTTGTCCCCGCTCAATTGAAATGTTGCGGTCTTGATTTCTTCCTCAGAGAAGTGAGCGGTAAGGCTGACCGAACTTAGCAAAGCCTTATCTGGGAACAGATCACTCCAGTCTCCGAAGGAGGAGGGATGAGGGTTGGTGGGTGCAAACCTATCCTTGAACTTCCGCAAGAAGTAGTCGATTTTATCTTTTTCCTTGCTCAATCTATAGCCCTCATCCTCGATGGTCCCGATGTGGTTAGTTCTTTGGCGACCATTGGCAATTGCGTGAAAGAATTTAGAGTTTCCATCCCCTTCTTTTAGCCAGTGCTGTTTGGCTCTGGTTTTCCATAGAATCTCATCTTCTTCTATGATGTCTCGCAGTTTATCTTTCAGTTTTAGTCGTTTGTCTAACTCACTGATGGTCAGACAACGCATTTCTTCTGTCAAGTCGAGCTTTTGTATATCATCCGCCAGTTGTCGCTTGGTATTTCGGATGCTGTGGTAACAAGAGTAGCGCCATTCCTTAATCTGTTGGGATTTACCCACAACAGAATTTTGATTGTTATTAAAATCCAACTAAATATTTGTGATAACAAAATAAAATAGACTTACAGATAATCGCTAAATCCAAATGTACGACGAAGAATTTGAAACGAGAGTTCCGGAAGGGCGCTAGGCACTGTCCTAAGGCGTATTTCCCTCCTTCGTGCGGAATTAGTCGAAAACACCGCCCCAAGATACGACCGGAATTCCTCCTCCTACGGACACGAACGCGGAAGAGGTTGACGGAATTTCTTCAACACCCAAACAATTTAAAACAACTACAAACTTTCTTTAAGAAGTATCAAATTTTTCCTTTGAAATTGAAAAGAATACACACACACCCTCACTCACTCAGCCCTGCTACCAGCACCTATATATATATATATATATATATATATATATATATATATATATATATATATATATATATATATATATATATATATATATATATATATATATATATATATATATACACGTTGCATGCCCTCAACGACACTTGGCAATTAGAACGTTGCCATCTCACTAATTAATTAGAATGTTGCCTTCTAATTAATTTGAGAGCGGGTCTAAAGGGCGCGCGGCCGAAACGTCCGCGCGTAGCGCGCGGTTTGAGAGCGGGTCTAAAGGGCGCGCGGCCGTAACGTCCGCGCGTAGCGCCCGCGCGCTACGCAGGAATGTTGCGTATTAAAAATAAAAACATATTGAAATAAAAATAAATAAAAATAAATAAAATAAAGATAAAATAAATTTAAATTTTGAATTTTAATCAACAATCCCCCACAAAATTCAAAATCACAAAATAAAATAAATTAATTAAATAAATAATTGGGTGTTTATACTATGTAATAGGTAAGGTGTCTTTAAGAGACTTGACCTCACTTAGTGTAGATAGTTTCCATCAGAAGGAATCGGAGTGAACCAGGTCTTGAACTACGTTCCTTTGACCCTGATTTCGACTACCACACACATAGTACAGAAATCTCCGTCGCGGGTCTGTGCATTAGAGGCCATGCACAGTATCTTGATTTTTCATAAGAATTTCTATGGACAGCCCACATCTCATAGTCGCGGCCTTGTACGAATATTCTTATATAGGTGGTTTCCTCTAGGGATGTGTGTAGAGTCACATCTCGCGGAATTACCGCCTTGGATCCCATTAAGAGTTATAAACTCAACCTCAACCACTACACCGAGCACTACTCATCATAGGGATGGGATTGGAGATAAACTCCTCTATAAAATAGTAGAAAGTGCTCTTTGGCCAACCTGACAGCTTGTTTTTACCACATTGAACCTTCTTCAAGGGATCTCCTATCACAAAGGTTGGGTTCCCACTGCAGGAAGACCCTTTACGGGCAAAGCCCCATCCCCCTCGATGACTCCAGGACTTTAGTCCTATTCAGGCCTTTCGTCAAGCAATCTGCGAGATTCTGATCAGATCTGATAAAATTTAAAGAAACAACATCATGAGAAGTTAGCCATCTAACAGACTTTTGTCTCAATTTAATATGTCTACTAGCTTTAGAATTTACCAATTTCTTTTTACAAAAGTCAATTGCAGCTCGAGAATCACACCGAATAGAAATAGGTGGAATAGGAGTAGAAATCAATGGAATCGATGACAGTAAGTTCTTGAGCCACTCGGCTTCAAGACAAGTAGTATCAAGAGCAACTAACTCAGCCTCCATAGTACTTCTGGCTATTATAGTCTGTTTGGTGGATTGCCAAGAAACTGCACTACCACCAAGAATAAAAACATAGCCGGAAGTAGATTTAATATCCAAAGAATCAGAAATCCAATTGGCATCGCTGTATCCCTCAATTACAGCAGGATAGCCAACAAAATTAAGAGCAAAAGAAAGAGTACCTTTAAGATAACGAAATACTCTTTCCAGAGCAATCCAATGAATCATACTAGGACTACTAGTATATCTACTCAATCTTGATATGGCATAGGCAATGTCGGGTCTAGTTCTATTGGTTAGGTACAACAGAGAACCAATAATCTGAGCAAATCTTTCCTGATTCACAGGATTACTAGTGTTCTTCACAAGTTGAACACTAGGATCAAAAGAAGTAGAGACAGAGGAACAATCAGAATAACCAAACTTATCAAGAACCATTTGGGTATAATGAGATTGGGTTAGACAAATAGAATCAGATGATCTAATAATCTTCATCCCTAAAATTACATCTGCTTCACCAAGATCCTTCATCTCAAAATGAGTTGATAAAAAGGATTTAACTTGGTTAATTAGATCAATATCAGGAGCAAGAATCAGGATGTCATCAACATAGAGGCAAAGAAGGACACAACGATCATCAAATCTTTTGAAATAGAGACAGTTGTCATAGTCGTTGGTCAGAAATCCATATGAAGCTATAACACTGTCAAATTTCTCATGCCACCGTTTAGGTGCTTGTTTTAGTCCGTATAGAGAGCGAACTAATTTACACACCTTATCCTCTTGACCAGGCACAGAAAAACCTTCAGGTTGAGTCATATAGATTTCTTCTTCAAGATCACCATGAAGAAAAGCGGTCTTGACATCCATTTGATGGATCAAAAGTTTATGAATGGATGCTAATGCAAGAAGAATTCGGATAGTAGCAATGCGAGCAACAGGCGCATAAGTGTCAAAGTAGTCGACATCAGCTTTTTGTCGAAAACCTTGAGCAACAAGTCGCGCCTTATACTTCTCTACCGATCCGTCAGTCCTAAGTTTCTTTCTAAAGATCCACTTACATCCTAGGGGTTTACAACCAGGAGGTAAATCAGTGAGAATCCAAGTGTTATTACAAATAATTGATTCTATCTCACTTTTTATAGCCTCCTTCCAAAAGGAAGTTTCAGGAGAACTCATTGCTTCTTTATAAGACGAAGGAGTACTTTCAATTAAGAAAGTAAAGAAGTCTTCTCCAAAGTTCTTCTCAAAGCGAGTTCTCTTACTTCTCCTTAATTCAGGAATAGGATCAGATTCTACAGGATCTAAACTATAATGCAAATCAGATGTAGGTATAGATGCATGATCAAAAGTAGACAGATAATCAGGGGCAAATCTAGAGACGCGGGTTTTGAAAGGAAAAATATTTTCAAAGAAAGTTGCATCTCTAGATTCAATCAAAGTATCATTGGAAATTTCAGAAATCTCAGAATTGATCACAAGAAATCTATAGGTATTACTATCTAAGGAATATCCAATAAAGATAGCATCTACAGTTTTAGGTCCAATCTTCTTTCTTTTGGGTTCAGGAATGGATACCTTAGCCAAGCACCCCCACACTCGGAAGTAACTCAACCTAGGTGCTCTTCCTTTCCAAAATTCATAAGGTGTCTGGGTTCTATCCTTAGAGGGAATCCTATTGAGGATGAAACAAGCTGATAAAAGAGCCCCCCCCCACAAGTTCTGAGGTACACCAGAACTTAAAATCATGGCATTAACCATGTCCAATAGGGTTCGGTTCTTTCTTTCAGCTACACCATTAGATTGAGGTGAGTAAGGAGCAGTTACTTCATGAATTATTCCATGTTCCTCGCAGAATAGGTTTAATTCATTTGAAGTATACTCGCCTCCTCTATCAGACCTTAGAATTTTAATCCTCTTATCCAATTGGTTTTCAGCCTCAGCTTTAAAGGCTTTAAACTTATAGAGGACTTCATCTTTGGTCTTCAAGAGATAGGTGTAACAATACTTGGAGTAGTCGTCTATAAAAGTCACAAAGTAGCGACTGCCTCCACGGGTAGGTACTCTATTAGAATCACAGACATCACTATGGATCAGTTCAAGAATTTGGGTATCCCTATAAGGAACAGATTTAAAAGGTTTCCTAGGCTGCTTAGCTTGGGTACAAATCTCACATTTAGATTTGGAATCAATCTTGAATTTTGGTAAGAGATTAAGATTGGTCAATTTCAGAATAGATTTAAGGTTCACATGCCCTAATCTGCCATGCCATACATCACAAGATTCAGTATTTAACACAATAGAAGAAGAAGTAGAAACTGAAGGAGAAGAATTTTTATTATCAACAAAAGAAAGTACATTTAATTTAAATAAACCCTCAGATACAAAACCTTTTCCAATGAACATCCCTCCCTTAGAAATTACAACTTTATTAGATTCAAGTACAATCTTATATCCTAATTGCACTAATAAAGATCCACTAATCAGGTTCCGTTGGATCTCGGGAACATGCTGCACATTGTGAAGGATCAGAGTCTTTCCAGAAGTTAACTTCAGTTTGACTGTTCCGATCCCCAGCACATTGACAGCTTTTCCGTCTCCAACAGTCACACATCCTCCACCTGAGTCCTGATAGGAGGAGAATAGGGACCTATTAGTGCAAACATGGACATTGGCTCATGAATCTAACCACCAATCTAAATCATGATAGGTAAGGTTAACATTAGGTACAAAGGAGACTGACCTTAAAGTAGAGCTGGAGGGTTCACCCTCAATCATGTTGACCTGAGGTTTAGGATGGTTGCTCTGATTGTTTGGGCCTTTCTTATAGACAAATCTCTCTTTCTTTCGATAAAAATATTTTGAAGCAAAATGGTTGTCTCGACCACATACATAACAGAAACCATCCCTTTTCTTATTTCGACTAGATTGGTTGGAGTTGGGTTTATGGTTAAAGTTTCGATTTCGGTTTGGGTTCCTACCCTTAAAACCTTTACCCTTAGGTTTAAAGTTTTTACCTTTGGGTTTAGGCTCAAGGTTTTGGTTTGGAATCTCGGTCAGGTTTAAGTTCGATCGGTTGATGGACGGTTTAATCTCTCTAAGTCGGTATTGGTCTTCTATTCTAATAGCTAGGATTACCGATCTAAGATTAAGGGTTCCCTGGGTACGTCTAAGCTCTTGAGCAAATTTGGTCCAGGAAGGGGGTAATTTATCCAGTAAACAGGTAGCCTGATAGGTTTCATCAAAAGTAGATCCATTTCTCTGAATTTCTAGGACAAAATTCTGAAACTGATGGATTTGATCGTTTATAGGAATGTTATCTACCATTCTAAAATTATTAAAATCGGTAATGGTAAATCTGGCGATACCTTCATTATCTCTAATGTAGGCATCTTCTAAGGCATACCATAAATCTTTGACAGTTTTGTACTTTCTATAGGTTTCATAAAGTTCGTCAGATAGACAACTAAGTATTCTGAACCTACAATGAAATTCAATTTCCTCGGGAGATTTAATAGATTTAGGTTCTGTAACAGAGGTGGTAGCAGAATCAGATGGAGGAGTATCAGAAAAATTTTTAGAAGTAGGATAAGGAGGTGTTTTTCCAATTGCAGTTATGAGGCCAAAAGTGACAAGCCAAGCCTCTAACTGTTCTTGCCACCTCAAAAAACCTACCCCTTTAAATTTTTCTGGTTTAAGACTAGAAGTGTCATCAAAATCCATTCTAAACAATCTAGTTGAGGGAATAAAGAATTTAAGGATGATTACAAAGAGCTGCAAAAAAGGTTCAAAAATCCTTTTTAGACAAACAAACATGTTGTTTAAGATTTCTACCCTAGTCAACCAGAATATTTTAGGGTTTAAGTATTCACAATTAGTTTATTATGAAAGTTCGTTCAGCAGCAAACAGATGGCCCAAACAATTTAAACTTTATAGCAATTTAAATCGATAATATATGCAATCAAAATGCTTTTTATATTACAATTGATTAAAAAAAAAAAATTAATAAATGCAATACAGTGAACTGCAATCTTTCTTTTTTTTTTTCTTTTTTTTTTTTTTTTTTTTTTATAAAACAGGATTTTACGTACAAGATAGATATGCGATGTGAATTTTTTTTTTTTTTTTTTTTAAAAAAAAAATTAACGTATTCGGGAAAAAACAATATAGTAAATTGCAAATAAATTATATGCGAATATAATTTAAAAATGCTAATCCCAATTTATTTAAATTTGGATGACAGACATATAATCAAGTTGACAAACAGAATTATATGCAAAATATATTTCTTAACGGATTAGCACCGTCAGATTTTAATTACAATCAAATAGGATTACGCCTTAGAATGTTGGGATTTACCCACAACAGAATTTTGATTATTATTAAAATCAAACTAAATATTTGTGATAACAAAATAAAATAGACTTACAGATAATCGCTAAATCCAAATGTACGACGAAGAATTTGAAACGAGAGTTCCGGAAGCGCGCTAGGCACTGTCCTAAGGCGTATTTCCCTCCTTCGTGCGGAATTAGTCGAAAACACCGTCCCAAGATACGACCGGAATTCCTCCTCCTACGGACACGAACGCGGAAGAGGTTGACGGAATTTCTTCAACACCCAAACAATTTAAAACAACTACAAACTTTCTGTAAGAAGTATCAAATTTTTCCTTTGAAATTGAAAAGAATACACACACACCCTCACTCACTCAGCCCTGCTACCAGCACCTATATATATATATATATATATATATATATATATATATATATATATATATATATATATATATATATATATATATATATATATATATATATATATATATATATATATATATATATATATATATATATATAGAGTTGGGCTGGAATGCTATTGATAGCACCAACCCAACTTTGCCACCCATTTTTTAGCCTTTAGATCGCATTGAGATTTGTGCATGCTCTTTAATGAAAAAGAGAAAAAAGAAAAAGTAAAAAGAAAAAGTAAAAAGTAAAAAGCTTTTCTTTTTCATTAAAGAGCATGCACAAATCTCAATGCGATCTAAAGGCTAAAAAATGGGTGGCAAAGTTGGGTTGGTGCTATCAATAGCATTCCAGCCCAACTATATATATATATATATATATATATATATATATATATATATATATATATATATATATATATATATATATATATATATATATACACACGTTGCATGCCCTCAACGACACTTGGCAATTAGAACGTTGCCATCTCACTAATTAATTAGAACGTTGCCTTCTAATTAATTTGAGAGTGGGTCTAAAGGACGCGCGGCCGAAACGTCCGCGCGTAGCGCGCGGTTTGAGAGCGGGTCTAAAGGGCGCGCGGCCGTAACGTCCGCGCGTAGCGCCCGCGCGCTACGCAGGAATGTTGCGTATTAAAAATAAAAACATATTGAAATAAAAATAAATAAAAATAAATAAAATAAAGATAAAATAAATTTAAATTTTGAATTTTAATCAACATAATCCTCTTGCGGCAGTGTCTGAGTTTGGCGTTAAAAGTGAGGATGCTTCCTTGCTGACCCTGCTTCTCGTCGATTTTATTACACCAAACCGGGATCAATGAGTTGAAGTCCTCCCTCAAAAGCCACACTTTCTCGAACCTGAAGAGCTTAGGCGCCAATTGCCGCTTCGTTATAAGAAGGAGCGGTGAGTGGTCCGACGTGATTCTGGGGAGTGCCGACACCGTTGTCATAGGAAAGGCGAGATCCCACTCTGTCGAAATGAGGAAGCGGTCGAGTTTTGCAAGTGTTGGGGAGCTTTGCATATTAGACCAGGTAAAATTCTGATTGTTCACAGGGGTATCAATCATCTCGAGCTCACTTATCGTTTTAGAGAACAGAGTCGAGAGACGGGTGCACCAAGCGCGACCACTTCTCTCGGTCTGGCAACGCGTCAGGTTGAAGTCACCACACATCACCCATGGGCCAACACAGATTCCTTTAAGCTGGATTAGTTCTTGGCAAAATTCCTGCTTTCCTTCCCAAGATGGTGGCCCGTAAACATTTGTTAGAAAGAATGAGAAACCAGTGGAAGTGCAACGCACTCGCAGAGTTAGCGAACGATCGCGCATAATGACTTCCGAGCAGCTGAATTTTTGTGAGTTCCAACAAGTAGCAATACCGCCGGATGCTCCGATAGAAGGGATGAATAGACATTTATCGAGCCTGGGGCCCGCAAAGGATCTGATGAAGGAACGTGAGAACGAACTCACTTTTGTTTCTTGTAGACATAGAAAAGAGACCGAGGTGTCCGCTAGTACAGATTTAACAAGACGTCGCTTTGCTAAATCGTTAAGTCCCCTTACATTCCAAGAGCATAATTGCAACATTGAGAAAACAAACCAACACCTACTAAAAGCAAACAAAGGTACACAGACGCTCAGGTCGCCGGGCTGATGTAGTCTAGGAAGGCGGGAGCGTCAACCGCGCTCAGCGCGATTCCAAATTTGGCACACTTGGGTTGGACCTTGATCAACCTTTGCTCCGAGGAAGAGTCAACCGAGCTCAGAGGGGTAGCCTTGCTAGCGAGGCCCGACGGACTACCATACATGTGGGCCGACTTGCGCGCTATTGCGAGCTCCAGTACTGGTTTTCCCGTTTTATTCGCAAGTCTCGGACTCTTTCTGATGCTCCTGGTTGATGGTGAACGGCCGCCCAAGGTGGGCGGGGGGGCAGGGACATCCGGAGAAGGTGGTGCCTGTCGCTTGGTTGGCGAGGTTACAGCATTAGTAGGTGTCAGTTGAAGGGTTGCCTGGTAATCGTCGGCTTCGGGGGTCATAAGCAGCGGAGGGTAGCCCCGTCGATTTGGCACGGGCCCATAAGGGCCGCCCAATGGCGGAGGGAAGCCTCGTCGAGTTGGCACGGGCCCAGAAGGGCCTCCCGATGGCGCTGTGACTGAGGGGGGTGGGGTGACATCAAGGAGGACTGGGTCGGGTCCGCAGGCCCAAGAGGGAGTCTGGCTGGGGTGGTAAGATAGTCCAGATGTTTCCAAGGCCCGGCTGGGCCAGTTTAAAGATAAATTCCATAGAGGGGCGTGATGGGCTGTGCTAGAGACGGATGGCCCCCACGGAACCTAGTGCGTGGAGAGGGCCACCACCGCAGATGTTTGGGGGCCCACGATGAGAGGGGACCCACGGTCGGTCGCTGGAGCGCGGTTCGTCAGGTTTGGAGCCACCATAGTAGGGTGGGTCGTCAAACGAGAAGTCGAAAGGATCGAGAGGGGGAGCCTCGAGACGCACACCGCCTTGGTGATGGTGATGGACGCCCCACTGACGTCGATTCCGCCCTCCCAGGCGGAGGTGGGGGCAAGCGAAACAACCTGAAAGGGGAAGCAATTTGAAAAGTGGTAGAGAGACGGGGGAGAGCTTATCCCAACGCACAGTTGTTGGTCGGCGCAGTCTCCGCTGGTCAGGCTTTGGTCATCATGCGACGCATTGACGTCAGCGTCAACGGTCGCCCCTGGCTCGAAGACTGAGATCGGAGGTTGATGGTCCAGCGGTCCAAGGGGTGGCGGGTTCCCGGAAGGTGTCAGACCCGGAGCAGACCCCGAGGGGGGGTTCCGTACGATCGCCGGTGATCGGCGCCGCCTGTCTCTTATCTCGGACGAGTCCCAGGAGTTGCCGGTTCGAGTAGCGTCCCTGGACTCGCTGCTATCTTCGCCTAGCCCGACTATCGCTATCCTCCTAGCCAGGCGCGCACCATGGGGATCAGTTTGGTCGCTCCCTTCACTTGGCCCCCCACCCGCCAGTGGGATTCCATGGTCCTCCCCGCCGAAGGGTGCAGTACTCTCTATACGCACCTCCGCCGGGATGACAACATCACCCAAGGAGATGGACAACCGAAAATCTGGTTAAGAGATCGAAACATAAAACTGGTATAAAGCAAAAATTTATAAATCAGTACAATTAATCATACTTTTTTTTTTCTGAGAACTATTTTATAATATGCATGCCAATTTAATAAAAAATTATAACTACATTACAATAATGAATGTTACTTTTTCCCTTCCCGTGGGCTAGGCATGGATTGTAAGATTGGATCTGACAGGTTTATTAGTTTCCATTGTTAAAAAAAGGAAAAAAAAAAAAAAAAAAAAAAAAAAAAAAAAAGACCAAAGGGATTGATAAAATAAAAAAAACTAATAATTAATCATTAATTAATCTCGTGATTAATTATGATCCTTCTTACTTACTATGAGGTTAGGAGTTTCAGACGAGGAACTCCACTCATGATATATATTGATCAATGTATCTCCCCAGTTTTTCATTCTACTTAATTTGTTTATTGATTTGCTTCTTGCTTTTTCTAAAAGCCAATGTACACTATAAGAAAATCTCAATATAAGAATGTTTTTAAGACCACGCTTAGAATATTACAACAAAATTATCCTGTAGCGATATTTTTAAATATTTCTAAAATCTAATAAAAGTGTCGCTGGAAAAAATACCGATACTTATTGTAAGTGTTGCTATATGTGCCGTCGCTAAGGTGTATAGCGACACATTTTTATAATGTGTCCCAAAAATATATCTATATAACCTAATTTTAGATATAGATGCAATATAGATAGGACACTTATACAAAAATGTCACAAACATATGTCCCTATAATCTAATTTTATTGTAGTGGAAAAGATGTTTCTAAATTTTCTTATAATATAGGTAATACTGGTATTTCAAAAAACGTCGTCATATAAATTTTCTACTGTATCAAATTAATTTATTAATTAATAAATTTTATTATTATTTTTAATTTTTTGACGATTTAAAATGTGGTGCTAAACTATATTAGAACGCTTTTAAAAATTATTAAATATTTTTTAAAAAATATTTTTAAATATTATTTTTCTTATATTGGTTGTATCTTATTTCTGTAATTAATTTTTACGGTGACAAATTTTAGTGGTGTCAGATACTTTAGCAATACATTATTTTAAGAGGTTTTTTTTTTTTTTTTTTAGTGAAATACTTTGGAGTTCTGTACAGTTAAATTTTATGTTTTAAAATGTCAGGATTATTTATCTACTTTCACTATTAAATTTTGGTATTTTTAAATTTTAAAAATTTGAATATAGCAATAATTGACAAAATAACGCAATTATTATTATTATTTTCAAAAATAAAAAAACTATTTAAAAACTGAAAAATAAAAAGGGTGTACCTAACATTACTTGGGCCCCACAAAGTAGGAGCCTCATTTCCCCGACACGTACGCAGGGCCCTACTTTTGGTTTGTGCATTTCACTCGCATATATTTGTACAATTGATGACTCAACCTCCCCACCTGTGAGTCTTTTTTTTTCTTTCTTAGGAAAAAACTAAGTGTACATCTCATTTGAGATGTACATTTTATACCATATTTTATTTTAAAATAAGATAAATTTTACTCATCACTTGATGTGACGAGTAAAATAATACCCACCTCAGAATGGAGTGAGGTATAGGATGTGCACCTCTAAAAAAGTGTACACTTAGCATCTCTCTTTTTTTTTTTGCTTTTTTTTTCCTTTTTTTTAAAGACGTATGTAGGGCACGACACACATGTACGTGCATCTTTATGTTTGGATTCAAAATTATTTTAAGTAATAACTTTGATTGTAGTGCGATAATAACAGAATCCGTACTAATAAGATATTAATAACACTAATAAATTAATATGTTGTATCTTAATCACCCACAATCAAGGAGTATAAAATTTAGAGTAAATTAAATAGAAAAAAAAATTCAAGCACAAACAATAAGGTAAGAAGATTTACGTGGTTCATTTTATACATCCACGGATACGGAGAGATCAAATCCACTATCAAATTGAGGAGATTATAAAATTTAATTAGAGATTACCAATCAATTACAATGGGCATACAACCTTTCAATTGAAAAATCCTTCTTACTACATCTTCTTTGAAGCACCTTCCGATTCTGCGAATCCCGCTTTGGAATGTCTCTTAGAATTTCTCTAATCAATCTTAGAATCTTGAATTAAGCAAAAAGAACAAGAACAAGAACGTTCCCTTTTTATTGACTCCCTCTACACCGTTCTTCATTTTACATTAAAAAATATTTTAGAGAGTAAAAAAGAATTATATATATATTATATCCAATGGAATCCGTCTCATAATTCCACTTGATCTAATATGCTAATGGATCAATTAAAACCAAAAACCCATAACCAATTAGCTCACTACATGAGTTATTAAAACCAAACCCAAAATGAACCAAATAGAAAATAGATGAATTTGATATTATTAAACCCAACAATCTCCTCCTTGATAGCAAAATCACTATTCCTCGTCTCCGTGACAACCATGTGCCATTATTCTCCACTTGTCTTGAAGCCTAAAGAAGTTAGACTATAGTTCAACTTCTCTACTTGTACCGACTTCGATCGTGAGCATATCGGCCATATTTTCATGTGTGTCCACTTTCAACACCTTTACCTTGCCATCTTCAACGACATTCCGGACGTAGTGATATTGCACATCGATATGTTTCATCCTTTTGTCATAAACATAATTTTTAGCCAAACATATTGCACTCATACAATCACATAATAAACACATGGGTTACATATCATCATTTTGTCATAAACAGAATTTTTAGCCAAACATATTGTACTCATACAATCACATACTAAACACATGGGTTACATATTATCCTTTTGTCATAAACAGAATTTTTAGCCAAACATATTGCACTCATACAATCACATAATAAACACATGGGTTTGAAAATCATACCAAACTCTTTCATCAAATCTTGAAGCCACACCGCCTCCTTGGTTGCCTCGGTAAGCGCCATGTACTCCGACTCTGTGGTTGACAAAGCCACCGTTACTTGAAGTTTGGACATCCAACTAATTGGACCGTTTCCATATTCAAATACAAAACCTGTTGTATATCTTCTCTTCTCAAGATCACCGGCAAAATATATTTTTTTTTTTTTGAGAGAAAGGTAGCATGTTAATTACCCGCTTCGTTTATTTTTAAAATAAATTTAGCTGAAAATGTGAAGCAATTAAGGCTTCGAACTCGGATCTCGAGTATCAACCACCAAATCTTTTGCCACTTGCACTAGAGACGGTTGATAAAATCACCGGCAAATTAAAATTTTTATATATAAAATTAAAATTTTTATTTGGTTAGCTCTTAAAAAAAGAGGCTGCCAACTATGAACAACCTTCTAGAAAGGAGTTGGTCCAAAAGCTATTGGTGTGTAATGTGCCGCATAACTTCCGAGATAGTAGATCACATGCTAGTAGGATGTGTCCTTAGTAAATTTCTATTTACCTTGAATCTTGAAGGGTTCACATTCTTCCCTTTACTTAGAATGTCAAGATCGTTTGTGACGGGTTGCATGGAAGGGGTACGCTCTGAAGACACGGATTCTCTGGTGGCGGCGACGTGATGGATGATATGACATGAAAGAAATATTATTATTTTTATAAATTTATCTACCGACGCTATTTAAATTGCGCAACGTATTGGCACGTTAGCGAGAGAGTGGACTGAGTATTGTAGAGGTGAGTGACACTAACAAATTTTTTTTGTCCGGTTTATTTTTCCTCTCTTTTTTTGGATTTGCTTTCTTTTGATTTTTTTTTTTTTTTTTTTTTGTTGGTTTTCCACGTTTTTTGAGTCCTTGCTCCCTCACTCACTCCATGTGGCTAAATTTATTTGTATAATGAAAGAAGCAGGTAACGCGTTATTTTTTGCTAAAAAAAAAAATCCTTAACATACATGTAAACAATTCTTGTTAGTGGACATTACATTTTAGAAAAGTATCAAAATAGATCAACATTACAAAATTTTAGATAATTTAAACTTAATAAGGAGAAAATTCACAATGGAGGGATTATTATTATTATTATTATTATTTTTATTATCATTTTTAGAAAGTGGTCCACAAAATATAAATCAAATATGCCATTGTGAAAGTTAATTAGTTTGCACGATCTTGCTAAACAAGCTTTACCATAGTATATATTGAGTTCGTTGCATGGTTAAAAAAATAATGTAATAAAATAACTTAAAATGTTAGAAACAATCAAAGTGGAGAGTAACTAATTAATATATACTAAGATTCATTTTGATCAGTTAGCAATGCAAATTATACAAAGGTAACACAAGAAAATAAAAAAAATGATCGAGTGAAAAAGGAAACATGCATGCGTTGTGTTAGCAACGAGCGCACAAACTAAACAAAATCAATTGACAATCACGACAAAGAAGTAAATCCAAAATTGCACGACAGAGAATTAACACACAGATTTACGTGGAAACCCTTTGCAGGGAAAAAACCACGGGCGAAAGAGGAGAGATTTCACTATGTAGAAAAGAGGGAATACAAGAATTCGTGATGATACAATCGCTCGATCTCTCTAGGGCAAACAAAAGAGAAATTAGGGTTTTTCCCTTAGCAAATCGGATCCGTACCGCGGGGGGCTCCGCCCCCCGCACCCCCCGTCCGATGTCAGTGGTGGGCTTCGGGCTCGAGCCTAGCGGCCCGAGCCCTTCGCTTCCACCACAAACATCCGCAAAATTTCCTGTCGCACCGCGAAGCCGTCGGCGAACCTGAATCATAATATCGAAGCGATTCTGATTTTGAGTCACATCTAACAAATCTCCACCTTGACTCGAAATCCCCTTTAAATAAAACATCAATGATAACTCTCCACCTTCTCCACAAGCCCCTAAGGGCACTTCAATCAGCAAGCAATGCTAATCAAGTCCAAGCAGTGCTTGAACTTGACATGCGGAAGAGGCTTTGTCAACATATCAGCTGGATTCTCCAATGTGCTAATCTTCTTCACCGCAATGTTCCCTTGAGCAAAAACTTCGCGAACAAAGTGATACTTGATGTCAATATGCTTTGTTCTCTCATGGAACATTTGGTCCTTTGTCAGATAAATAGCACTCTGACTGTCACAAAATACTGTAACTTTTTCAATGCTTATGCTTAATTCATTGAATAAGCCTCTCAACCATATGCCTTCCTTCACAGCCTCTGTAATCGCCATGTATTCAGCCTCCGTTGTGGATAATGCAACCGTGGGTTGTAAGCAAGCTCGCCAACTAACTGCACATCCACCAAGTGAGAAAACATAACCGGTAAGTGATCTTCTCTTATCAAGATCTCCTGCATAATCAGAATCTACAAAACCGGTTAGACTTGCTTCAGACTTCCCAAATTCCAAACATGCATCTGTAGTACCTCGCAAATACCTCAAAATCCATTTCACAGCTTGCCAATGTTGTTTTCCTGGATTTGCCATGTATCTGCTTACCACACTAACAGCATGCGCAAGGTCTGGTCTCGTACAAACCATAGCATACATAATGCTTCCGACTGTGCTGGCATAAGGGACTCGTTCCATGTATGCTTTATCACCATCTGTTTTTGGCGCTAAATCAGTTGAAAGTTTAAAATGTGTAGCGAAGGGGGTACTTACTGGCTTGGCATCCTTTAAGCAGAACCGTTCCAAAACACGCTGGATTTATGCCTTCTGAGACAACTGTAGTTTCTTTGCACTTCTGTTCCGTTTTATCTCCATACCAAGTATCTTCTTCGCTCCACCTAAATCCTTAACATCAAATTCAGATTTCAACTGATCTTTAAGCTTATCAATGTTAGCCATGTTCTTAGAAGCAATTAACATATCATCCACGTAGAGTAGAAGATAAATGAAAGAACCATCAATTTGTTTCTTTATATAGACACAACTATCAAAATTGCTTCTATGAAAATCATGGCTAATCATAAAAAAGTCAAACCTCTTATACCATTGCCTTGGAGATTGCTTTAATCCATAAAGCGATTTCTTCAATCTGCACACATGATTTCCTTTTCCCTCAACTGTGAATCCCTCGGGCTGCTGCATATAGATCTCTTCCTCTAATTCGCCATGTAGAAAAGCTGTCTTCACATCTAGTTGCTCAAGTTCTAGATCATCCATGGCAACCAAACCGAGCAAAACTCTAATGGATGTATGCTTCACCACTGGTGAGAAGACATCATTGAAGTCGACACCTGGAATTTGACTGTATCCTTTTGCCACCAATCGAGCCTTGTATCTGATACTCTCAGTTCCCTGTGTGCCTTCTTTCTTCTTGAACACCCATTTACATCGAACAGCTTTCTTTCCTTTAGGGAGCTTCACTGAATCCCAAGTCTGATTCTTATGAAGAGATTCCATCTCTTCCTCCATAGCGAGCATCCACTTAGCGGAATCAGTACATGAGACTGCCTCTGTGTAAGTAGATGGCTCCTCAAGTGCATCTGTTTCTTGTGCAGTCACAAAAGCATAGGCCACCAGATCCGTGTCTTCATATCTCTGCGGTGGTCTGATCTGCCTCCTCGGTCGATCTCTAGCTATAGAGTATGTGTCTGTCTGTGGTGGCGCCTGAGGCTCCGCAGGAACAGAATCGCCTGAAGTGATACCTGATGCCGGAGTGACCTGAACTTTAGAGTTTGTTTGATACTCCAACTCGACAAATTTCTTTGTTGCATCTGCACCTGTATCTGTACCTGTATCACAAGGAACATGCGACTCCTCCTTTCGGCGAAACATATCATTCTCGTTAAACTTAACATCTCTACTGATTATAATTTTCTTATCCTCAAGACACCACAACCTAAAACCCTTTGTACCAGAAGCATAGCCTAAGAATTTGCATTCTTTCGACCTAGGTTTTAGCTTTCCTTGACTCACATGTGCATAAACTGGACAACCGAATATTCTCAAATCAGAATAATTTGGAGGGTGACCAGACCATACCTCTTCTGGAGTTTTGAGATCAATGGAAGTCGACGGAGACCTATTCACCAAGTAGCAAGCCGTAGAAGTTGCCTCTGCCCAAAATTCCTGACCAAATCCTGCATTCGAAAGCAAACATCTTGTCTTCTCGATGAGTGTTCTGTTCATACGTTCTGCTACGCCGTTTTGCTGCGGCGTGTAGGGAACTGTACGATGTCTCTCGATTCCTTCATTTTTGCAGAACTCATTGAACTCTCCTGAACAGAATTCGAGTCCATTGTCTGTGCGAAGGCGCTTAATTTGCTTTCCTGTCTGCTTCTTAATCAAGGTCTTCCACTGCTTGAAGGTCTTGAATACATCATTCTTGTGCAACAGAAAGAATGTCCAAACCTTCCTTGAATAATCATCGATGAAGGTCAGCATGTACTTTGCACCACCTTTAGAGGGAACCGGTGCTGGCCCCCAAAGATCTGAATGGATGTAGTCAAGTGTTCCTTTTGTTCTGTGGACTGCTTTGCTGAAGCTAACCCTTTTCTGCTTCCCAAATACGCAGTGTTTGCAGAAGTCCAGACTTCCTGTACTTTGGCCACAAAGAAGTCTTCTCTTACTCAGCAATGTCAATCCTTTTTCACTCATATGTTCCAGCCTCATATGCCACAACTTTGTGACATCTGAATCTGACATAGATGAAGAGGATACTGCAGCTCCACCTGTCACAGTTGAACCTTGCAACACATAAAGTTTTCCTTCCTGCCTTCGTCCTTTCATCACAACAATGGCTCCTTTCGAAACCTTTAGAACTCCATCTCCACCAGTGTATTTATATCCTTTAGAGTCGAGGGTACTCAAAGAAATTAAATTTCTCTTCAATTGTGGAACGTACCTGACATCAGTAAGTGTTCTCATAATGCCATCAAACATCTTGATATTTACCGTTCCTTGTCCGACAACTTTGCAGGATGCATCGTTGCCCATCAAAACAACCCCACCATTCACAGCTTCAAAAGTGGAGAACCAGTCCCTGTTGGGACACATATGGAACGAGCATGCTGAATCAAGAATCCACTCTGTGCTGGCTCTGGATTGATCATCGCAGACCAGCAGCACATTCCCCTCGCTGCTATAGTCTTCTGCTACACTGGCTTCAGCAGATTTTGAACCTTCTCTTCCCCTTTGATCACCTCTTCCTTCGGTCTGTTCCTTTCTTTTCAACTTGAAACAGTCCGCTTTAATGTGGCCCTTCTTCTTACAGTAATTGCACATCAAGTTTCTGTGCCTGGATTTCGACCTAGCCTTCCCTTTACTGTCTTCGAAACTTCTCTGCTTGGATCTTCCTCTTGTGAACAAACCTTCTGCCTGACTTTCAGTGGTACCACTCATCTCCTTATCGATCCTCTCTTTCGAGAGTAGGGCAGTTGAGACGTCTTCCAAAGATATGGTATCACGTCCGTAAAGCATAGTATCTCTAAAATTTGTATAGGAAGATGGTAGAGAACATAACAGTAATAATGCTAGATCTTCATCATCATATTTTACTTCCAGCATTTCCAGATCCATAACGATTTCTTTAAAGTCATCGAGATGAGATTTTATACTCTTACCTTGAATCAGACGATGAGAGTATAACTTCTGCTTCATATGGAGTTTGTTGGTAAGACTTTTCGTCATACACAATGACTCCAATTTCAGCCACAAGCTCGCAGCAGATTTCTCCTTAATGACATGCTGTAAGATCTCGTTCGAAAGATGCAGTTGGATCTGCGTAAGAGCCTTCCGATTCATCTTCTTCTTTTCCTCCATACTGAGGGATGTAGACATCTTTTCCATCCCGAGCAGCGCATCCTCTAGATCCATCTGAGCCAGAACTGCGCGCATCTTCACTTGCCATAACGTAAACCTTGTGCTATGATCGAGCAATGGGAGATCATACTTCATGGACGCCATTGATGAGAAGAAACCCTAATCGATGAACAGGGCTCTGATACCAGTTTGTTAGCAACGAGCGCACAAACTAAACAAAATCAATTGGCAATCACGACAAAGAAGTAAATCCAAAATTGCACGACAGAGAATTAACACACAGATTTACGTGGAAACCCTTTGCAGGAAAAAAACCACGGGCGAAAGAGGAGAGATTTCACTATGTAGAAAAGAGGGAATACAAGAATTCGCTTCCACCACAGACATCCGCAAAATTTCCTGTCGCACCGCGAAGCCGTCGGCGAACCTGAATCATAATATCGAAGCGATTCTGATTTTGAGTCACATCTAACACGTTGGAATAGGATAATGTAAAAAGAAAAAAAAAAAATTTAAAGAATGTGGTATTAAAAAAAAAAAAAAAAAAAAAGTCTGAGATACACACTTAAAAAAAAAAGAAAAATTCTAGGATAAAGATGAATGTGTAAAGTAAACTTTAAACATATTGAGCATGCTTTAGAATGTAGCTGATTTAACTTGTTGCACTGTACATGGTTGAGCAAATGATTGGTGATAACCTTATCAGGTCTCTTTTCAGGTGTTAGACGATGGGGTTTGATAGCATGCATCTTTCATCTCTGAAGTGACACTTCAAAATCAGCAAAAAAGTAGTGCAACAAATCCTTGGATCCACATAAGCTGGGGTTTATCTTTCTAGCCAACATGTCAGATTTTGGACTCATTAGCTCCACCATCACCTTTTTTTTTTTTTTTCCTTTTCTTAAACTATTGTTTTGAAATCACTTAAGTTAGTTATATATTTTTAAAAATTAAGAAAACTAAGCGAAATATATAGAATAGTTTTAAAATATATTATTTTTTTAAAGTAGGGCGTCATAATTTATCCGATCGATCTTTTAATTAGATTACATGCATAGTATTTATTAGATTCAATGTTGTATAAACTCTTTAGTTCCAAGAGAGTTTTGATATAATTTTCTCATCAATTTACAGTTCGTCGTACACATGAGTGAAAATTTAATTTATTACTGTTCGTATTTTAATCAGATCAATCTTTTCTATAATAAAAAATATATGCCATAATCTGTGTTCTTATCATTATTCATATGATGAAAGAAAATGTATGTTAAAGGAAGTGTGATTGAGGAGTTTCTTCAACTAAACAAACAGGTGTTGCAGTTAATTAAGTATTTTGAGAAAAGATTACATGCATGGTCCACCACATGTGAAAATATTACATCCAACATGTTTACAGCAAAAGAAGCAAAAAGGATATAGGATATCCACAGAGGCTCATTTTATCTTATAAATGGATGAGGACAACAAAAACTGTAGGCATGCAACATATACAATATGTATAGTTAAGAAGCAAGGTAGGGCATGTCCATATGAAGGCTTATTTTGCAATATTTTTTATTGATGTGATAAGGAGATAGAGTTGTTAGCAAAGTGGAAAATGAGAGTTTGTGTCTTCTCTTTTTGTTGGTGATCAAAGCATGCGACGGTATTTGAAAGTGTTGATTAAAACGTCTATAAATAAAGAGTCATCATATATATATTGACGTTTATTTCAAACGTCAGTAAAATATATTTTGACGCTTTAAAGTATTAGTATTTTTTAAAATTCTGACATTTTAAAACGTTGAAAAATTTAAACCGGTATAATATATATATATATATATATATATATATATATATATATATATATATGGGCATGTTAGAGTTATAGTTTAGATCATGAGCTATAGGGCTTGTTTGTGAATTGATTATAACTCGCATAAAACTTCCATAGAAGCGCTAATCATTAATTCCAAAAGTTCGAGCTGTTATAAATACACAATCAATTCATTTAAAATGTACAGATACAGCGTCCACGGGTCTCGACCGAACTCAACCCACCTGAACGTTAGGTCTATTGTTGGGCCTCTTACTGTTAGGTCTATTGTGGACCGCAGTCTCACTCAACTTATTGGGCTCACCCAACTCAACTTATTAGTCTCCTGCGCCTATTATCACAGGACAGAAAATTGAATCTATTTTAATCCATAAATAAATAACTAATAATATTTGGGAACTTCTCCTTAAACACCGAAAATCGTTTTAATCAATCGATCTTTCGTCAACAATAAATATTATAAATACATAACATATTTGTCAAATACTTGTGTTGTTATTTAAGTAAAATGATTGCCCTTGAAAGCGAGCCAAACATGCACATTTAAGTAAAATGGTATATAAGCTGGACTCATTAGCTAAGTGTGTATGTCTTTGTAAGCTTTTAAACTTTACGAAGATATATTTAGAATAATATTGTCACTTTAAATAGATATTATAAATGATTAATAGTTCTTCAATTTGGCAAGGATGTAGGTGAAAATACCGTTAATACAACTGTCGTACCCAAAAAAAGATTAGGATATAATCTTCCGAAGAATGTAAAGTGTGTCACTAATAATATGTCTGCGCCGCACATTATTTTATATTCTACTTATATCGAATAAATTATTCTGATTTTCAAATAGGGTCTCAATAAATATGATTTTTAACTATGTTTAACCGTTTAAAACTTTATATAAATCCGAAGATCAGAAACATGGTGAATAGTCTAGGAAAATAGTTTTATGCAAAATTAGCAATTTGAAAAATTAATTTTGATTAAAAAATATAAAGCGCTGGGCGGATCAGTTTAGATAGAAAGTGATTTTTTTGAAATTATTATTTTGTAAAGATGTTTGGTAAATTTTTTTTACTATTTACAAATAATATTTGTTTTACTTGGTTATATTTTAAAATAATTTAAATTTTAAATTTGCACATAAATTTAAAAATTGATATTTTAATTTAAAATATTAATTTGAAAATTTAAAATTTGAAATTTAAAATTTAAACTTTAAATTTCAATTTGGAATTTAAAATTAAAAATTAAAAGTTTGAAATTTGAAATTTAAAATTTAAATATATAAATTTTAAAACTTAAAATTTAAAATTTAAAATTCAAAATATTTAAATTTGAATTTTAAAAATTTATAATTTGTAATTTGAAAATTAAAACTTCAAATTTAAAAACTTAAAATTAACAGTTAAAATTTTCAAATTTAAAATTAAAAATTAAAAATTAAAAATTAAAATATAAAATTTAATTTAAATTTAAAATTTAAATCTAAAATGAAAATGACAATTTAAAAATTAAATATAAAATCAGAATTAAATTTCAAAAAGTAGTTTTCAGTGCTTCTATTTTGAGCATCTAAAATAAAAAATTTAAAAAATCAAAATAAAAATTTTAAAATAATATTACTAAACGCTCTATTGAACTGAAAATTATTTTTGGATTCAAAATTACTTTTGAAAAGCTAAGGTCATATTTTTTTCACGATTTTGAGTCGAAGTGGACTCTGGGCTAAGGTGGACTTTAGATGAAAACTATTCTTCCACTATTTATTTTTTTAAGTTATAGAAGTGAAGTTCCTTCAATTATATTATTTGTTTGATAGAAAGTGATCCAATAGTGTAAAACTATAATTTATATATAAATAATAAATAGTTTAATATATAATAAATTATAATATATTAAATAAAAAATAATATAATTATATTTTTATGCAATTAAAAAATATAATCTTAAACAACTAAAGTAAATTTTTTTATACATAAATTATAAGAATATAACAATAAAATCATAGAGTAAAATAACTATTAATTCTCAACTAATTAATTTTCACCGTATTATAAATGTAATAACTAAATGAAAAAAATACTAAAACTTAAATAATTAAATTTTATTATATTTAAAAATATAAACTAAATAAAAAAGTAATTAGTATCACAATTAAATATATTTAAATATATCTTATAATATCATTTACATTATTTTATATTTTTTTCTGCACCTTTCTTCACGGTAATTGATTTCGACCCACTGTGGACTGAAGTCAATTACACTATTTTGGATAACTCGAGTTTCGACTTTATCTTTATTATGGCGAACCAAACAGCGAAAATGGCCGAAAATAACTTCACCACTGTTTTACCCCGGCTGGCACTTTGGGCCTCTGGGCTAGACCTCTCTTGTCAATTTGTAACTTGCCTTCTGAAGTAATTTTTTTTTTTTTTTTTTTTTTTTTTAAGTTAATGTCATACAAGTCTCTACAAAAAATATTATATAGCAGAAAATCTTTTATAGAACTTAACTGATCAAATTTATTCTTTCAAAATTTGTATGATTTTCAAGTATATCCCTCCAAAAGTTTTGGTTCATTCATATATATTCCTGTCGTTTGATTCACCGTTTGTCTTTTAACGGAATAAATATAAAATGACTATTTTATTCTTATAAATTTGTCCATACAAAAAACCATTTTTTTCTCTCTCTTTGTCTTTGCCGTGGCACGTGCGGTAATCTAACTTTTGCCGCGAACGAGAGCCTCGCCTTCAATGTTGTCGTCGCTACCGCAGGTCTCGCCGTCGCTATGAATAAAAAAAAGAAGGTGAAAACGATAGCAAAAATCAATATTAGAATATAAATTATATGTGTAAGCGATAAAAAAGTCAATTCATTGTTTAGTTAGCTATGGTTAGCTCTTTTAACTCATGGTTATCTAATTTTTATTAACGGAAGAATATATTTGGAGATGGAAGGACTTTTGGAGGATAAATTGAAAACTTAAGTTTTGTAGAAATATATTTGTTATTTGATATTTTTAAAAAGAGCCATATTTAATTATTATTTTTTTAAAAAAAAAATTGAACTCATTGCCTTTAAATTCTCGAAGCCCAATCATATGAAGCCCAAAATATTTATTGTGGGCCGAGTAATTTAAATTTGGGCCTGTGTTATTCGGCCAATATGGGCTACATTCTAACCATGTATTCCTTGTTGGGCTCAGGCCGGGTCGGGCCAGTAACTTATTGGGCCGGATTCGGATGGGCCTAAACCGGCTCAACTAAAGTGGCCTCATTTGCCGTCCGATGAAGATCCAACGGTCCACATGAACTCACCAACAAATTATAACAGCATCGATCCTCGTCCATTCCAAATCGCCGAATATCCTCCGTTCATTATACCCCTCGTAGCGAAATTACGATAGTACCCCCAGAAAGCCTCATACACACAAGGGCTATTCGGTAATTATAGTTGAGATAAATACTTACGAGCTCCGCTAGGGTTTCTCGCTTACTCGACGCGTCCTCGGAGCTCTCCAGCGGAAGCGGCGCCCTTTTACCCTCTCTCTTCGATCTTCGTTTTTTGCTCTCATTTGGTGAGATCTCATCTCCTTTTCTGATTATCTGAGTGATTTCTCTTACTTAATCGCGATTAGAGATGATGTGTTTCCTTGTTTGATCTGTTTTAGTTGTCTAATTTGTTAAATTTTGCGTCGATGCTACCTAAATCGCGGATTTTTACTTGTTGCGGTGGAATCTCGTAGTTTCAGTGTACATTAAGCTCGTATATTCTTTGGATCTGGGTTTTATTAGACTGTTAGGGGATTTAAGGTTCATGTTTCGAATATATGGGTGCTATCGTTAATCTAGTTTTGGTACAGAGTGAAAGTTAGAAATTTGCATTTTTTTAAATCTCAATCATATGTTTTTGTTCTGTTGGGATGATTTTTGATGTGCTTCGTTATCATCTATTTTTCAATGTCAGCGATTGTTTTCTGCTGAGTTAACCGAGTTACATAAAAATTTAATTTCTAAGGATTTTCAATGATTTTTTCATCTTTTGATGTTAAGTTGTGGTTTAATGGTGAGGGATTAGAAGTATTTGCTTGTATTATGTGGGATGTGTGGAATCAGCTTTCGAATTTGTATTTGCAGTAATCTGATATATGTGTTGAGTAGTTAAGATAATTTTATTTGTTATGATTTGTTTGTAGGATGCTTATTTTGAATTAATTGTGTATCAACATGCGAGTTTATGCATAACATATGGGTTTTGTTTTGCTTCAATACATGATAGATTTCATTTGATAATATCTAGTGAATATGAAATCATCCTGCTAATTGAAATATATCTAATATTTATACCAGTAAAATGATTGTTGTTAATAAACTGAATATGGTTTCTCCAATTTTGAATTTTTTGGATTGTTAGATTTGATTAGATATGCTAGATTTTTCAGTACCTCTCATGGGAATCGATAGTGTTATAAATAGGAACTAGAAGCAAAAAATTTTGTTGGCTCTATTGAGATTTCATTGTACTCCTGGGTCTGGCGAAGTTCGATTCTATCTGTTGATTTATTGCAACAAGGTGCCATTTCAAAACATTAGCCAAATTTCTAAGATTTGGTGATCTGAAGTAAGTAATTTCCTGCCTCTAGATTGGTAGGGAACTGATTTGACAAATTATAGCCTAGTTTTTAGTCTTGGTTGTTTGCAGTATAGCAAGATTGATCCTGCTTTTAGCTATGAATCTTTTTTATTTTCTTGCCATTATTGTTCTGTACTTCATCTCTTTATGAAGCTATCCAGATACTTAATTGTGCTATTGTATATAGGCAGATCTGTTACGAGATATGTAGATATTTTTTTTCTTTGGATTTGTTAAGTTATTTTATTTTTCCATTATACTATTGGTGTCCTTTAGTCTTTTGATTTTTCCATTCCGTCATAGAATGTTTTATGCAGGAGTTTTGTTATTCTTATGCTGTTTATTCTTTTGGGAACAGCATTATTTATATGAATTTTGAAGTTTAAAGGTTCTTCTCTTTCCTTGCAGCTTTTTGCCGTAAGCCATGGGGAAGGAGAAGGTTCACATCAGCATTGTTGTTATTGGCCATGTCGACTCTGGCAAGTCGACCACCACCGGACATCTCATCTACAAGCTTGGTGGCATCGACAAGCGTGTGATCGAGAGGTTTGAGAAGGAGGCGGCTGAGATGAACAAGAGGTCATTCAAGTATGCCTGGGTGCTCGACAAGCTGAAGGCTGAGCGTGAGCGTGGTATCACCATTGATATCGCTCTCTGGAAATTTGAGACCACCAAATACTACTGCACCGTCATTGATGCTCCGGGCCATCGTGATTTCATCAAGAACATGATCACCGGGACTTCTCAGGCCGACTGTGCCGTTCTCATTATTGACTCCACCACTGGTGGTTTTGAAGCTGGTATTTCCAAGGATGGACAGACTCGCGAGCACGCTCTTCTCGCCTTCACTCTTGGAGTCAAGCAGATGATTTGCTGCTGTAACAAGGTGATAATATTCTGCATACACATTTTTGGATTTTTTAGTCTTTTACATGCATTATATCCCTGGAATGAACTAGTTCAATATGCTCTTTTAAATTCTGAAATTCTGTTATTACCTATAAAAAACATGGCTTATTTAAAAGTATCTTTATTCGTTTTATATTAAGTGCTTTGAGTTGGAGTATTCTATGTAAATACATGATAAAACAAGTATTTGTAGTGCATTTTGGAATATTAGAAGTTAGATTAATTGTCAGGGTATATCTGTAAATATGTATTTTTGGTGTTCATCCTCCCTCTCACACACTGCAGACTATAATATGCTCTGTTTTCGGTTTTGACAGATCGACGCCACAACACCCAAGTACTCGAAGGCAAGGTACGATGAAATTGTGAAGGAAGTCTCGTCCTACCTCAAGAAGGTTGGTTACAACCCCGATAAGATTCCCTTCGTCCCGATCTCTGGCTTTGAGGGTGACAACATGATTGAGAGGTCCACCAACCTGGACTGGTACAAGGGCCCCACGCTTTTGGATGCCCTTGACCTGATCCAGGAACCCAAGCGCCCCACGGACAAGCCCCTCCGCCTCCCCCTTCAGGATGTCTACAAGATTGGCGGTATCGGAACTGTCCCCGTGGGCCGTGTGGAGACTGGGGTCCTCAAGCCGGGTATGGTGGTCACCTTCGGCCCAACTGGTCTCACAACTGAAGTGAAGTCTGTTGAAATGCACCACGAGGCCCTTCAGGAGGCCCTCCCAGGAGACAATGTAGGCTTCAACGTGAAGAACGTTGCTGTGAAGGACTTGAAGCGTGGCTTTGTTGCCTCCAACTCTAAGGACGACCCCGCAAAAGAGGCTGCCAACTTCACTTCGCAAGTCATCATCATGAACCACCCTGGTCAGATCGGAAACGGCTATGCCCCGGTCCTTGATTGCCACACCTCTCACATCGCTGTGAAGTTTGCTGAGATTTTGACCAAGATCGACAGGCGATCTGGCAAGGAGCTTGAGAAGGAGCCGAAGTTCCTGAAGAACGGAGATGCTGGCTTCGTGAAGATGATTCCCACGAAGCAGATGGTGGTCGAGACCTTCTCCGAGTACCCGCCTTTGGGTAGGTTTGCCGTGAGGGACATGAGGCAGACGGTTGCCGTCGGTGTCATCAAGAGTGTGGAGAAGAAGGATGCCTCCGGGGCGAAGGTGACTAAGGCTGCGCAGAAGAAGAAATGAACCGATAATACCTTATCGGTTTGGTCCGTCGGGAGTAGAAGTCGTCATTGTGTGGTTGGTTCTTGTCATCGTGAGTTGATCAACAAGGTATCTGGTTTCTGGATGCAGAACTGGGTGCTCGATCGGCGGTGGCATAGTTGAAGGTAGGCGTCTTTTACTATATCGCGTTGTTTTTTGCTTTAATTAAAATCTGTTTCGTGATGTTAACTTAAAATGAGTCTTGGTTGAGTTTGCTTTGTGCCGGGAGAACACATTGGCCCCCTATTTTTGTTTTAGCTAAAGAGTCGAGCTTCCGTATTAAGACATTAATATAGTGTTTCATGGTTTCTTTTGCTTGCTTTGATTATGTCTCTTATGCTATTCCTAGTAATGGTTGTTATTGTGTTCTTGTCACACAATCTATGGCGCGTACACTCGAAGACGCCCCTCGGGCAATGCTATCTCTACTATGCATGTGGAGGCTGATCCTGAAGTTACCAGGGTACCTAAACATTTATTTTCGGTAATTTATTTTTTGATTTTTAGCTTTTGTTGGTTGGTATAAACGAATTGCAATGATAAAGGTAGAAACATTCTCGCTCATTAGACTTGTGGCTAAATGTCAAAGAGCTCTCAATCGTATCGAGTTCTTTCATCTCTTAGTATCTGACATTTTTTATTTCTAAGATCTAATTGTTGGGGTATATTGTTGAAGGTTTGGTACAAACTTATTTTTATTTTTTATATATATTAAAAATACAAGAAGACTGTTTTAATTTTTTTGATGCGTGAAGTGTGAGATTTATATTTCATTTTTAGGTGTACAATTAATGTATCATCTCTTATCATTAACTGTGGATATCTCATGATCATTACATCTACTTGCTTTTGTACAAATCCTAGTTTTAAAGTTTATCAAATTGGGGATGATTTGTCCAAGCTATGCAGTGTTATTATAGTTATAATTGCTGAAAAGATCATACTGGGAAGGGACAAGTAAAGCTTATAATGAGTGTCAATTGAGTAATTTTCTTCTTGATGACCATCTTATCTCTGGATAAATAAGTTTCTTTTCTTACATTTTTCCCCAGCATTGCTGGGGGTTTTCTGGTGGTGTTCTCCTTTCTTTCTCTCAGGTTTCTCCTCCCATCTTTTTCCATTTTAATACGAATGTTTTGTCGGTTTTTCCTGCTGTTTCTCTCCCTTGCAAATCACTTTCATGTTTACAAGGGAGCAGATTTTCATTTGGAGATAACTCTTTTGATTATTACATATGGGAGGAACACTTCAACTTATTCTGAATCAAACTGACACATTGTATTACCAAAACAAAACAAGGGTTATAACAAAGCAGCCACATGCTACATAACCAAAGCTTTATCCTGTGAGACCATCATCCACTACCTTACATACCTGATTGTTCACTTGACTCATTACTCAGATCTAGTTTCATCCATTTCAGTAGAATCATTTTCCTCGATTACTGTTCTTGATCTTCTCCACCGCCCTCACTTCCGCTCCTTCCGAACCTGCAACTTCATCATCTTCTTCCTTCTTCTCTAATTTTTGAGTTTTTTTAGAAGCTGGACTCATTAGCTAAGTGTGTATATCTTTGTAAGCTTTTGAGCTTTATGAAGATATATTTAGGATAATATTGCCACTTTAAGTAGATATTATAAATGATTAATAGTTCTTCAATTTGGCAAGGATGTACGTGAACATACCACCGTTAATACCCCTGTTGTACCCCAAAAAAAGCTTAGCATATGATCTGATACGTCGTTGTCGTTGCGCCGTACATAATTCCAACATTTTCAATGGTGTGGCATTTACATTTGGTGGGTGAAAACTGGAAACTACGTTGTGAGATTCATGGACCATAAGTTGTTATCAATTCACTTTAACCATAAATAAATAAAAAAATAATAATTATGAACTGTTTCTGTTGGAAATATTATGAATTTTGAAGATCTATAGCCAACTGACAGTAATTACTTGGTGTTCCAGATGGAAGATTTTGAAAAGAGTTGTTGGGGGTCTAGCTCATGATTCTCACAAAAAAAAAAGCTATTATTGTTAAATAAGTTACCAGGTGTGTTCAATGTATGAGATGATGTATTTAGATTTTGTTTGAATATAGGAATATCTTATTCGATATATCTGTATAATTTATTTCAAAAATATATATTATTTGGTAAATAAGAAGTGTGGTTAAATATTATATCTTATCTTTTAATTAATTTTTCGGATAAGAAAAACTATCATATCAAATCATGAATATTAAAACTTTTAAATAAGCAAAAGTTATACCGTTTAAAAGATAAGATATAATTTTTCGGCAGAATAGTCTCTAATATTTTTTCGGATAAGTTATTTCGATTTTCAAATAGGGTCTTAATAAATATGATTTTTAATTATGTTAAACCGTTTAAAACTTTATATAAATCGGAAGATTGGGAACATGGTGGACACGGTCCAGGGAAATATTTTTCTGCAAAATTTGCAATTTGAGAAAAGAAAGTGAGAGTTACTTAAACACTTGTTCCTTGTGTGTGGGACAGGGTGTATCTTTCGGTTGCTACGAATAGGATCCGACGGTTCCTGTGGATCCAAACCCGATAAAATATTCTTCTAAAAATGACTTTTTTTTTTTTTTCTTTTTTTTTTTTGACTTCTTATAGATTTGATTTTTGGATCCCTTGTAATTGAGTAAGTCTTGAGTAAGTTTTAGCTGTTTTTGATCATCAAAAAATTTAAAAATAATTTTAAAAATCAAAATTTGAAAACGATATTACCAAACGTTCTATTGAGCTGAAATTATTTTTGAATTCAAAATTACTTTTGAGCTAAACCAATTTCGTTTAATCTGGATTTTGAAATAGTTTATTTCTTTTTTTTAAAAAAAATAGATTTAAACTCTTTGCCCGTAAATTCTCCAAGCCCAAGTATATGAAGCCCAAAATTTTTATTATGGGCCGGATAGTTTAAAATTGGGTCTATTGTTATTAGTCCGATATGGGCTGGATTCGAACTCATGTATTACCTTCTTGGGCTCGTCCTGGTTCGGGCCAGTAACTTATTGGGTCGGATTCGTATGGACCTGGCCCGGCTCAACTTCTGCCGCCTCATATGCCGTCCGATGAAGATCCAACGGTCCACGTGAACTCACAAACAAATTTTATCTGCATCAATCCTCGTCCATTCGGAATCGCCGAATATCCTCCGTTCATTTCACTCCTCGTAGCGGAATTACGATAGTACCCCCAGAAACCCTCCTCTACACAAGGGCTATTTCGGTAATTATAGTTGATATAAATACTCACGAGCTTCGCTAGGGTTTCTCTTACACTCGGAGGCGTCCTCGGAGCTCTCGAGCAGCGGAAGCGGCGCCCTTGTACCCTCTCTCTCTTCGATCTCGCTTTTTTTGCTCTCATTTGGTGAGATCTCGTCTCCTTTGCTGATAATCTGAGTGATTTCTCTTACTTAATCGTGATTAGAGATGATATGTTTCCTGTTTGATCTGTTTTAGTTGTCTAATTTGTTAAGTTTTGCGTCGATGCTACCTAAATCGCGGGTTTTTACTTGTTGCGGTGGAATCTCGTAGTTTCAGTGTACATTAAGCTTGTTTATTCTTTGGATCTGGGTTTTATTAGAGTATTAGAGGATTTAAGGTTCATGTTTCTAACATATGGGTGCTATCGTTAATCTAGTTTTGGTTCAGAGTGAAAGATAGAATTTTGCTTTTTTTTAATCTCAATCACATGTTTTTGTCCTGTTGGGATGATTTTTGATGTGCTTTTTTATCGTCTATTTTTCAATGCCAGCGATATGTTTGCCTTGTTTTCTGCTGAGTTAACGAGTTACATAAAAATTTAATTTTTAAGGATTTTTTTTGTGATTTGATGGTGTGGGATGAGAAGTATTTGCTTTTATTATGTGGGATTTGTGGAATCAGCCTTCGAATTTGTATTTCCAGTAATCTGATATATGTGTTGAGTAGTTAAGATGATTTTGTTTGTTATGATTTGTTTGTAGGATATGCTTATTTTGAGTTAATTGTGTGTCAACATATGAGTTTATGCATAACATATGGGTTTTGTTTTGCTTCAATACATGATAGATTTCATTTGATAATATCTAGTGAATATGAAATCATCCTGCTAATTGAAATATTTCTAATATTTATACCAGTAAAATGATTGTTGTTAATAAACTGAATATGGTTTCTCCAATTTTGGATTTTTTGGATTGTTAGATTTGATTAGATATGCAAGATTTTTCAGTACTTCTGATGGGAATCGATAGTGTTATAAATAGGAACTAGAAGCAAAAAATTTTGTTGACTTTATTGAGATTTCATTGTACTCCTGGGTCTGGCGAAGTTCGATTTTATCTGTTGATTTATTGCAACAAGGTGCCATTTCAAAACATTAACCAAATTTCTAAGATTTGGTGATCTGAAGTAAGTAATTTCCTGCCTCTAGATTGGTAGGGAACTGATTTGACAAATTATAGCCTAGTTTTTAGTCTTGGTTGTTTGCAGTATAGCAAGATTGATCCTGCTTTTAGCTATGAATCTTTTTTATTTTCTTGCCATTATTGTTCTGTACTTCATCACTTTATGAAGCTATCCAGATACTTAATTGTGCTATTGTATATAGGCAGATCTGTTACGAGATATATAGATATTTTTTTTCTTTGGATTTGTTAAGTTATTTTATTTTTCTATTATACTATTGGTGTCCTTTAGTCTTTTGATTTTTCCATTCCATCATAGAATGTTTTATGCAGGAGTTTTGGTATTCTTATGCTGTTTATTCTTTTGGGAACAGCATTATTTATATGAATTTTGAAGTTTAAAGGTTCTTCTCTTTCCTTGCAGCTTTTTTTCGTAAGCCATGGGGAAGGAGAAGGTTCACATCAGCATTGTTGTTATTGGCCATGTCGACTCTGGCAAGTCGACCACCACCGGACATCTCATCTACAAGCTTGGTGGCATCGACAAGCGTGTGATCGAGAGGTTTGAGAAGGAGGCGGCTGAGATGAACAAGAGGTCATTCAAGTATGCCTGGGTGCTCGACAAGCTGAAGGCTGAGCGTGAGCGTGGTATCACCATTGATATCGCTCTCTGGAAATTTGAGACCACCAAATACTACTGCACTGTCATTGATGCTCCGGGCCATCGTGATTTCATCAAGAACATGATCACCGGGACTTCTCAGGCCGACTGTGCCGTTCTCATTATTGACTCCACCACTGGTGGTTTTGAAGCTGGTATTTCCAAGGATGGACAGACTCGCGAGCACGCTCTTCTCGCCTTCACTCTTGGAGTCAAGCAGATGATTTGCTGCTGTAACAAGGTGATAATATTCTGCATACACATTTTTGGATTTTTTAGTCTTTTACATGCATTATATCCCTGGAATGAACTAGTTCAATATGCTCTTTTAAATTCTGAAATTCTGTTATTACCTATAAAAAACATGGCTTATTTAAAAGTATCTTTATTCGTTTTATATTAAGTGCTTTGAGTTGGAGTATTCTATGTAAATACATGATAAAACAAGTATTTGTAGTGCATTTTGGAATATTAGAAGTTAGATTAATTGTCAGGGTATATCTGTAAATATGTATTTTTGGTGTTCATCCTCCCTCTCACACACTGCAGACTATAATATGCTCTGTTTTCGGTTTTGACAGATCGACGCCACAACACCCAAGTACTCGAAGGCAAGGTACGATGAAATTGTGAAGGAAGTCTCGTCCTACCTCAAGAAGGTTGGCTACAACCCCGATAAGATTCCCTTCGTCCCGATCTCTGGCTTTGAGGGTGACAACATGATTGAGAGGTCCACCAACCTCGAGTGGTACAAGGGCCCCACGCTTTTGGATGCCCTTGACCTGATCCAGGAACCCAAGCGCCCTACGGACAAGCCCCTCCGCCTCCCCCTTCAGGACGTCTACAAGATTGGCGGTATCGGAACTGTCCCCGTGGGCCGTGTGGAGACTGGGGTCCTCAAGCCGGGTATGGTGGTCACCTTCGGCCCAACTGGTCTCACAACTGAAGTGAAGTCTGTTGAAATGCACCACGAGGCCCTTCAGGAGGCCCTCCCAGGAGACAATGTAGGCTTCAACGTGAAGAACGTTGCTGTGAAGGACTTGAAGCGTGGCTTTGTTGCCTCCAACTCTAAGGACGACCCCGCAAAAGAGGCTGCCAACTTCACTTCGCAAGTCATCATCATGAACCACCCTGGTCAGATCGGAAACGGCTATGCCCCGGTCCTTGATTGCCACACCTCTCACATCGCTGTGAAGTTTGCTGAGATTTTGACCAAGATCGACAGGCGATCTGGCAAGGAGCTTGAGAAGGAGCCGAAGTTCCTGAAGAACGGAGATGCTGGCTTCGTGAAGATGATTCCCACGAAGCAGATGGTGGTCGAGACCTTCTCCGAGTACCCGCCTTTGGGTAGGTTTGCCGTGAGGGACATGAGGCAGACGGTTGCCGTCGGTGTCATCAAGAGTGTGGAGAAGAAGGATGCCTCCGGGGCGAAGGTGACTAAGGCTGCGCAGAAGAAGAAATGAACCGATAATACCTTATCGGTTTGGTCCGTCGGGAGTAGAAGTCGTCATTGTGTGGTTGGTTCTTGTCATCGTGAGTTGATCAACAAGGTATCTGGTTTCTGGATGCAGAACTGGGTGCTCGATCGGCGGTGGCATAGTTGAAGGTAGGCGTCTTTTACTATATCGCGTTGTTTTTTGCTTTAATTAAAATCTGTTTCGTGATGTTAACTTAAAATGAGTCTTGGTTGAGTTTGCTTTGTGCCGGGAGAACACATTGGCCCCCTATTTTTGTTTTAGCTAAAGAGTGGAGTTTCCGTATTAAGACATTAATATAGTGTTTCATGGTTTCTTTTGCTTGCTTTGATTATGTCTTATGCTATTCCTAGTAATGGCTGTTATTGTGTTCTTATCACACAATCTATGGCGCGTACGCTCGAAGACGCCCCTCAGGGCAATGCTATCTCTACTATGCTAGTGGAGGCTGATCCTGAAGTTACCAGGGTACCTAAACATTTATTTTCGGTCATTTATTTTTTGATTTTTAGCTTTTGTTGGTTGGTATAAAAGAATTGCAATGATAAAGGTTGAAACATTCTCTCTCATTAGAGTTGTGGCTAAATGTCAAAGAGCTCTCATTCGTATTTAGTTCTTTCATCTCTTAGTATCTGACATTTTTATTTCTAAGATCTAATTGTCGGGGTATATTGTTGAAGGTTTGGTACAAACTTATTTTTGTTTTTTATATATATTAAAAATACAAGAAGACTGTTTTAATTTTTTGATGTGTGAAGGGTGAGATATATATTTCATTTTTAGGTGTACAATTAATGTAGCATCTCTTATCATTAACTGTGGATATCTCATGATCATTACACTTCAAAAAGCTAAGTTTTTAAGTTCATCAAATTGGGGCTAATTTGGCCAAGCTATGCAGTGACAATTGCTGAAGATCAAGCTGGAAAGGGTCGAGTAAAACTTATTATGAGTATGGGCAAGATGTATAGAAGTGTACGGAAACGGAGTGTACGGATAACATTGCTCAATTTAACACAAGCTACATTATCAAAGCTTTATCGTCCCTTACATATCTGATTGTTCAGCTGGACCCCTCACTCAGATCTAGATTCCTTCATTAATGATGACTTGTCGGTAGAATCATTTTCCTCCATACTGTTCTTGTTCTTCTCCACCGCCCTCACTACCTCCCCCATTTTTGGTCTCTTCTCTGGTTGTATTCGGGTGTCTTGTAGGCGGCCATCCGCGGGGCGGTGAGTGAAGGCGCGACGATGGAAATGAGCCCGTAGTCGGAAATCTTCGCCACATTGTCCTCGTCGAGGAGAACGTTGGGCGACCGCAAGTTTCCGTGAGGAACCGTTGTCAATGCGGTTGCGTTGAGGTGGAGGTACTCCATTGCTCGAGCCACGCCGAGGGCCACCGCCAATCTCGAGCTCCCCTTGAATGGGGTTCTATTAGTTCCCCCTTCCTCCTATGTGATTTAAATCAGTTTAGAAAGCTTATTCATAAACATGTGCGATTTGTTTCAATCAACCATGCGAACACAGATTTAGTCGCGACATCATATCTAACGATATTTGACAGAATGATCAGATTGAAATAGAAATTGAAGTTCAGTTCGATGTAAAAGAAATTTCTTGAGCCGATAACGGATAGAAAGAAGTAGATGTTCTTACCGTGGATTCGGTTGAACAAGTTCCCTTTTGCCGCGAAATTGTAAATCAGAAGCTTCTCTTCAGGGGAGTAGTAGTATCCAAGTAATGGCATCATGGATGAACTCTTCTTTGGTAAGTGGCCTCAAATCTCTCCTCTTCACTACTATAATACGCCCGTCGTCGAGCGCGGCCTTGTAGCAACTCCCGAAGCTTCCCTACCCCAATCCCTCGGCCCGACGCCTTGAGAAGGTGATCGAGGTCGAAACCACCATCGCCGTTCACGAATGTTAACTTCCTCTTCTCTTCTTCCGCGGCTTCCACCCTCTGTTGGATGCTTATTTGCATGCTATTTTGGACTCTATCTTGGGCACCATTTTGGATGCTGTTTTGGACACTACTAGTTTTGACATCTCGATTCTTATCAGCTTCTCCGGCGCCCTTATGCGCATTCGCAGTCGTCTTACTTTCTCTCGTTTCGCTGTAGAGCATGAAGAGGCTCCACGAGAGCGCGAGAAATAGAATGAAGTCAGCGACGATGAATAGATCCTTTAGAGAGGACCCGGAGAACAAACCATGTTGGTTCTTCGCGTGGTTGTTGTTAGCCTACTCTAGACTTTGGCACGAGATCGAAGTAGGCTCGCCGCACAGGCCTGGATTTCCGAGATACAACGATTGATTGAACGATTGCAGAATGGCGGTCGTCGGGTTCTCGCCCGTCAAATCATTGCTCGAGACATTAAAAGCCCTCAAACTAGTTTGGTTAAACGGCGGGATCGAACCGTTCAACTTGTTATCGCTTGGCTGCAACAACTCTCAGTTTATTGAGGTGCAATAAGGAGTCGGCCCGGTTAGCGAGTTCGCGGAGAGATCAAGGCTAGTGAGCTTGAGATTGAAGGAAAAGTTCAACACAGGCCCGGAGATCAAGTTGTTTCGGAGGCTGAGTACTGCGAGCTCGGTGAGAGGCGAGAGAGTGAGGGGGTCGTCGATCCGACCGGAGAGACCAATCCCTTGTAGGGCTATCGAAGTGACCCGGTTGTCGGTGCAACCGATACCGAACCATGTCGAATGGTTCGGTGAGCACTGTGAGCCGCTGCTCCAATTGGCACCAAGAAGGGGGCCGCCGAACGAGAGCTTCAGCGCGGTAAGCGCGTCGTGTTCTTGCTGAGCCATGGTTTCGCCGAAGCATTGGCCGACGAGAGCGTAGCCGAGGAGTAAGAGGAGAAGGAGAGGGAGGTGGTGGTGGGGAGTAATGTGAGAAGCTGAGTACATTGTTGAGTGCAAAATTGGTTGCATGAGAGATGCAAAACACCTAAGGATAATAAAATGAGAGCAACATCTATGATATATATATAACCATTGGTTGAAAATGACTAAGAACTAGGAGCCCAGGACGATTTTTGGTATATTCTTCGTGCGTTAGCATAGTGAGCAACTTGTTCTTAGAAAGATACTACATTATAACAAAATTAGATTATAAGGACACATATTTGTGACACTTTTTTATAAGTATTTTATCTATATTCCATCTATATTCAAAATTAGGTTATAAGGACACATTTTTAGAACACATTATAAAAATATATCGCTATACACCCTAGCGACGGCACATATAACAATACTAACAATAAGTGTTGGTATTTTTGCCAGCCACACTTTTTTTAGATTTTAGAAACATTTAAAAGTGTCGTTATAATATAATTTTATTGTAGTGTAGCATTTCTCTTTTTTTTTTTTTTTTTTTTTTTTTTTTTTTTTTTTCGTTTTCTAAAAAAAAAATGTCGAGTTCTAGTTGATATCGTATTTATTTTATATTTTTTAAAATAAAATTTTATAGTCAAAATATATATATAGAAGTAGATAGTGAATTACTTGCAATTATTTTATTCAACATCTTTATTTGATAATAAGAAATAAAAATATATAAAAAAATTTACTTTTAAACAATCTGTACGTAGTTTTTTTTGGTTTAATTAGTGAGATTAGTTTAATTTATCATTATTCGTTAAATGAATTGCACAAAAAATTATTTTATGTAAATTATTTATCTGATAGGAAATAACATGGCATATGGTAAGGGATCGTGTTTGCTTAATTTCTAATTAGAAAAGCATGAAATACTCTTTTCTAAAAAAAAAAATCATAAAAAAAAAAAAAACTCTTTTCCATAGTTTTTATTTTTTGATAAAAAATTAAAAGAAAACAACTCAAATATATGGCGATCAGTACAAGGGCAACAAATTAGAATGTGAGAGAGATTTTTTGGGAAAATCCTAAAATTATTTTGGCATTATTAAGTTGGAGTTATAAGTTACAAGCAAAGAGCATAACATATATTAGAGAATATTATTTATATTTAAAACTCTTTGTTTAATATGTCAATAACCTTTTGCAATTTGGATGTTTGGGATCATTTAGGCTACTATGGCTTTCACAAATCACAAAGCAATAGATCTAGGGGTTCTTTAAATTAACCTTTTCAAATTAAGTTGTACTTGTTTTAGCACTAGTGCCATATGAAACAAATGTTTAACTTGACTTTTGTCTTTGGAAATGTGTATAGATAATGTATGGAAACTCTCTTAAAATATATATTTGGTGGCCAAAATATATTACCACATTATCTCCATAAAAGATGAGGATGAGTAGAAACAACTAAAAATTATATTAGGTGGCAATAAAATATATCGCCACATTATCTTTAATAAGATGATAATTTTTTATATATATGGTGACGATATTATTCGTCACCAATATATAATATTCTTCTAGAATACGAAGTCCATATGAGACTTTGAGTTAGGATAGAGAGAAGGAGAAGAGATTTGATGTATCCATCCGTGTTTATGTACTTATTTTTACATATATATATATATATATATATATATGGGAAATGCTATTTGTACACCTCCAAGTGAGGTGTACATCCTACACTCTACCCATCATATATATATATATATATATATATATATATATATATATATATATATATATATATATATATATATATATATATATATATATATATTTTAAAAGATGCATGTAGGTCAAAGCATGTGTATTTGTTTTCTTTTAGAAATGCGAGATTTGAATCTGAGTTTTTTAGTTTTGAATGGAGGGTACGTATATATAAACCGAATGCACCGTGCTGTCGCACTAAGAGATTAAGTTAAGTGCATGATAGCTTGTTATATATAGTGAGCATATATGTTTATTGTAAGATTAATTATCAACTTAATTTGTAAAATATAAAATGAGGTTGTTGGATGTTATACAATGACATGCATTAGGATAAAGTTTGGAAACTGTTGTTTGTATTGTATACATCAATTTCATATTACCTTATCTCTCCTTGTTTTTATGATATGTTGTTGCTCTTTGTTTTTTTTTTTTGTTTTTTTTTTTTTTTTTTTTGTTTTGATTAAAAAACTAAAAGGATTATTTTTCTTTTTTGAGAGAAATGTAGCATGTTACTCACTTCGTTTATTTTTTAAAATAAAAGAGTTATTGTAGACCATCAAATGAGGGCGCATATATAAGATTTATACCTATTTATTAGTGTACAAATAATATTTTGCTATTTAGAGAGCCAAAAATAAAAATCTTTAAGTATTTTGAATCTTCTTTGCTCAATGTTTGCCCACCCATCCTAATCTACTTAAAAAGTTTTTATGATCTTAGTCCAAAAGTAAATTAAAGATAGTTCAATATGCTAAAGATTATTGTGAAACTATCAAAGAACAGTATTTCATGTCAGAACTTGAGACTAAAAAATTTAAGACACTTGAATTAAATGGAAAAAAATAAATAAAGCTAGAAGTTTGACAAGATTTAGATATAGGGTCTCATACTCTAATATTATGTTAAATTATGTAAAACAATGATTGTTCTTAAAAATTATAAGCTAACAAAAAAAAAAGATGTTTTATATATATACATGGAACATAATAAATGCACTTTGGTTCTGTTGAAATCAAAAAATCGCCATGTGGCAAGTGATACGGTCAGCCGGATGAGCCTAATCAGAAGGTGACACATGGTGATGCAAATTGGAAAAGTCGATCAATTGAATCAATCGGCTTGTGCAAACCGAAAGATAACACACCATTAGCCGAAGGAAAAAGGAAAAACGCCTGACTCCAAACATGATACAAGCGGAAGTATAAAACGTGGAGTTCGCGACCGGCGTGATTTGGGCCCAGATGTACTCTGCTAGTTGTGATTAAGAACCACGTCACGACCGTAGTGGCAAGCGAATTCCAAAAAGAATATGGCTGAATAATACGTTATTATCCGAAATGGCGGATAACCTTAAGAGGAGTTCGCATTAGTATAAATAGGCGAATTTGCCTCCGAATGAGAAGTTTCGTAATCGTGTAAGTCAGAGACCATTATTTTTACTTCTTTTTTTTTTTTTTTTTTTCATTTCTTGCATCTACTGTTTTCCTAGCCTAATTTTACAGCTTTTCTTACTGTTTTTTTAGCATAACCTTACAACTTTCCTAGAAGTAATTTAACCTTATAATCAGTTATCAAGTTCTAACTTTACCTTCGAAACAATATAAGTTGATTCGCCCGTTCAGCCTAGTCTATTTGCTAAAGCTTTTCAAGTTACTATTCGTTGATTGGTTCGATTCTTTTAGGCTGAACCTACAGTCTGAAGCTCGGTCACATGTTTGATTGAGAAGAGACCAGTTGAGCAGATCTCATCTCAATCCGATCATTTGATTCAAGACGCATTTCAGAGGGTCAAGGTAAGAACCGATCGATGACCAGACGCGGTCAATAGTTTGACTTCGATTTTGCGCCAAGAGAACCATATCTAAAATTGAACCAAAACCAACTGTAATTCGGGCCGGGCTTAGAGTTGATCAAAGGCCTAGCCCAAGTCTACCTTCTTAGTCCATCTCAATAAATTAGACTTGTTCTCCAAGACTAGGGTTGCATGTCAACGAGCCGAACACGAGCGAGCTGGCTCATTTAAATGTCGAGTTGAAAAATTCGGCAAGTGTTCGGCTCGTTTACCGAACACGAGCAGGCTCGCGAACAACAAGTTTAATTTTTCATTTCTACTATTAGATATAAAGATGAAAAAAAATTTTAAAATTAAAATTTTAATCTAATAATTAAAATTCACAAAAAATTGATGACCTAAAATCTAAATAGTAAAGTTTTATATATATATATATATATATATATATATATATATATATTCGAGCAGTTATCGAGCCGAACACGAGCGAGCTGATCCAGCTCATGTTCGGCTCGTTTACTAAACAAGCGATTCGATCTCGAGCTCATTTCGAGCCGAACACGAGCTGGTTCGCGAACAGTGAGCTGGATTGCCACCCCTATCCAAGACTATATATGTACTATTTTGATTTAAATCAAATAAGAGTAAATTAATAAATGCTAATAGTCCGGTGAAATTCAAAATTCTCAAAACCTCCTCTAATACCTCCTCCTGTAATAGAATATTACAATATTATTGTGAGGACCCGAATCCCCGCAAAAGGATTACTGTTGGATCAGCAGCTTCTGGAGGCCTTTGTTGGGTGTTGGAGGTGTTTGTGCGCGTATCGGACTCATGAAAGGGACTCCGCGCGAAAATGGATCAAGGTTGCCTTTGGATGCCTCCGTCAAAAATTAGAATAAGTTTCGGATAAAACGGAGGCCCTTTTTCGATTCAGCGTACGAAAACGATAAAAATTGACTATTTGGATGTATTCTCCTGAGTCCGGACGCCCGAGAACGGACACCCGAAAGTTTTCTGTATTTTCGGGTGCACAGGAGGAGCCGGGGAGCCACGTGGCTGAGCTGGATTGGCCGGCGCAGCGCGTGCGGTCCACGGACGCGCGCGGCCGGGTGCACAGACCGGAGCAGGGATGCGTGGCGGCACGGGAGTGGCCGGCTCACGCGGCGCGGTCCACGCAGCGCAGCAGGATGGCGCGGTCCATGGCAGGCGCGTGCGCCGGGCGCAGCGAGTCGCGGCCTTGGACGCGTGGCAACTGAGGATTGGGCGGAGCACTGTGCGGGTCATGCGCGGCATGGCGGGGGGCAGGTGGCCGCATCGCGGGGCAGGCGGGGGCGTCGGCGCGTGGTTGGCGGCGCCAACTACCCGCGCGGTGGGTGCGGGCCACGCGTCGCGGCCGGGTTGGCTGTTTTCGTTGTTTGCTCTGCGAGGCCACGTGGCGCAACGGGGTGGATTCGGGCGCTGATGGTTTGGGGTACGATTTGGGGTACTGTTTGCGCCCGAAAATTTTGGGCGCCCGGAAGTTGTCCCCCAAAGTGTATTTTTCACCCGGATTTCAGCCTATAAATAAGCTTTGGGTTGGGCCAGTTCAAGGTTTTGGGAGTTTTCTGGGAGCTCCCTCTTGGCAGAGGCCTTTCTCTCCTTATCCTCTACTCTTCCATGGATTGTGATATTTTTTGGAGGCCGCGGCATCGGCGTTTTCTGCGACGCGTTGGACTTCGACGCTCCTTCGATTTTGGCTTCTACCGTCACATTTCAGTCCGCGAGGTCCCCTGGACTACCCCGATGGAGTTTTGAGCTGATTTTTGTGGCAGCGCGTTCACGAGAGGTACGCCTTCGATTTCAGTGCTGATCACTTCACTTCGTTTCGAGTTTTTGGTAGGGTTTTCAAGGCATCTTTTGACCTCATTTTTCTGCGACAATGTTTTGGACAGCGGAGCTTGTTGGATTTTTATCTTGGTGCCCGGTTGTCGGATTTCTGCTTGTGAGGACTCGATCGACATCTACGCTTCGAGAGGAATGCAATCGTATTTTTATCGAAATTTTTGGAGGTCATTTCGAAGGTGATGTTTAAGCTTCTTTGGGATTGATTTTCGCAGACTTGTGTTTGTGAGGGAATTTGGCTTACTGTGATGTTTTGGGCGTGTCTTGGCCTACAGGTGTCGGAATGAGGAGTATAAATACTCGATTTGCATCTACTCGTCGCGAGGATTGCAACCGTGATTTTTTTGGATTTTTCGGAGGACTGCACGCAGATGAAAACCCTATTTTATGTGCTGGTTTGCAAAACAGCAAGTGCTGTTTGGGGTGTTGTTGGTGGTATTGATTGTGTTGTTGGCTGTGATGTTGGTTTGAGCAGAGGCTTGTGCGACCGAGTACCGAGGATGCGGTTTCGGCGGTTTTCGATTGTGGTGACGACGCATTTCACCGACTTCGACTTTGCCTGCGGAAAGCGATTCAGGTGGGTTGCTTCGTCTCCAGAACCGGTAGACGGTTCTCTAATTCTACCTGATAGAATGCATGCATGTTAGTGTACCAACATATGGTTGAGATGTAAGCTTATAGTAAGTGGTATTTGTTGAGAAATTGCAAGATATGATATTCATGTTATATCTAATGAAAACTTGGAAGCTTTAGATATCCATGATTATGATCAATGAAAGCTTACCTAAGGGAGTGTTCCCCACTGTGATTGATAGCATGCATGATTAAATGTACAATATCTAGAATTGAGATGTAAGCATAAGGAATGGCCTAGATCATATGGATTGATGCTTACTTGACTTTATTGTACATGTTTTGGTAGATTTGATACATCGCATGATGTTAAATAGATATATTTATTTTACGCTAGAGGAGATAGAAAGCATGCTTATGAGAGATGAGATTTTCTATTTATGCTTTGTTAATTACATGCTATTGTTGGAACTTGACCTAGCACCCCATCATATGATGCATGTTTAACCAGACTGGTAGAGAACCTCCACTAAGGCTAGGTTCTTTTATGCTTTAGACATCCCACACCTTACATATTTCCTGGACTTAGTTTTTTCTCGCTCGGATAGTGGGCCGAGTAGTCAAGTTATTGTGGGACGTATGTTGCACTCGTGCCTGGGTGCTGAGTGGAGTCTGGTAGCTGAGATTAGGCCCGTGCTAGTGTTGTTGGGAGCCGTTTGGGTAGAGGGTGGTCCCGGGCTGTCGAGTATCTTCCGGTCAGTGTTGTTGGGAACCGTTTGGGTTGACGGTGGTCCCGGGTCGTTGAGTGTCGTCCAACTAGTTTTGTTAGCCCTGAGTTGTGGGTCGATCCCGGCTGTGGAGTATCTCCAACCTGGGTGTTTAGCGTGGCGAGTTGGGTGTTTCGTTTTAGGAGTCGCTTGGGTTGACGGTGGTCCCGGCTGTGGAGTATCTCTAGCCAATGTGTTTTGTGCCACGAGTTGGTTGAGTTCGTTAGTGTCTCGAGATTCGTGAGAGCTGGTTAGCTGTGTCGTTGAGAGTACTCCGACCGTCGTGCGATATGTTTGAGAATCTTGAGTCCTTTCGTTTTGAGAGTGAGCGTGAATTTTGACTATAGCCTGCATGAGCCACTTTGAGCTCGATAGAGATGCGCGGATACCTTTTTCCTTGGTGGGGTCACGCCCCTTGAGTGCCCCGTCCGGAGTGGGCCTATTACTTTCGTATCGCGACTTGTCGATACTGTCCCTCTGGCTGGGCCTTTTTTTAGGCAGTCACGGACGCAGTCCTTCTGGCTGGGCCAGTTTTGGCAGTCACGGACGCCCTACGTAAGTCAAATCCTCCATGGATGTAATGGCAGTAGGTAGGCGCAGGCTTGACTGGACCCTATGAGGCAGTCAGTTCGATTGGGTCGATTGAGCACTGGACCCTATGAGGCAGTCAGTTCGATTGGGTCGATTGAGCACCTTGGGTGCGAGTAGTTGCATATCTTTTCATCTGTATCACCCATTGAGCATTTAGATAGTGTGAGTGGTTGCATATCTTTTCATCCGTATCACCCATTGAGCATTTAGATAGAGGCATGGTTAGCTGTAGAGTATCTCCAGCTTTTCTTGTTCAGTTTTTACTGCATTGTTATCTTATGTCTCTAGTAGACATAGTAGGCAGACTGTGACGTCCCAACTTCCCAGGGGGTCACCCATCCTAGAACTACTCTAGCTCTAGCACGCTTAGCTCTCTCAACCTCTTGGGTCTTGTTACTACCCAAAATGCTATAGCCGGGTTAAGAGATTTACTCCTATTATATCATTTATATATATGACTAATTCACATTTCGGGAGTGTCACATTCTTCCCCCCTTTAAGCCCTGACGTCCTCGTCAGGCTCAAAGACACTCACAAGCACCAGGCGATGTGAGACTAGTCTCGCTAGCCTTATCCGACCTTGTAGGGAGTTGTATTCCACCCACAACGGTCATTAGTCGGGGAGCCTCGCTCTACCCGCTATATAACCCTGGCTCAGCCGAGACTCATCTCACATTTCCGGCTGGTAAATGGCTCTGATACCAACTGTGACGCCCCAACTTCTCAGAGGGTCACCCATCCTAGAACTACTCTAGTTCTAGCACGCTTAACTCTCTCAACCTCTTCGGTCTTGCTACCATCCAAAATGCTATAGCCGGGTTAAAAAATTTAGTCCTATTATATCGTTTATATATAGGACTAATTCATATTTCGGGGGTGTCACACAGACCGTCGGGCTTGGTGGCGGTACCCACTGAGAACTACGTGTTGATGTAGTTCTCACACCCGTTGGGGGTTCTTCCTCTCCTTTTTCTTTCCTCTCATTTGTTTTGCAGATTCATCTGCGGGAGATGCTGATTCTGCTGTTGCTGTTCGAGGCGAGGGAGTACGAGCTAGATCCCAACCTGTCTTTGGAGAGTAGTTGTACCCCCACATTGTAGATCTGTAGTACAGTCAGTAGATTATTTCATTTCCACTTTTGAGAGATTGTTGTATTTTGAGGATCTGACTTGTACTGAGTCCCTGTACACTGGTGTATTATTATTTTAGTTTATCTTCTCGTTTGGGTTCTTGGATGTTGTATAAGAGGTTATTGTATGATTATCTTTTTTGAAAGATGGATATTGTATCATTTTTTTTTCCAGTTGTACAGTGTTGGATTTGAGTTTTACAGCTTTTTATTTTACAGCTCTGATATTTATTTAGTTGTAGTAGATTTTTTTTTTGCAGATTGGAGGCTTCGCCTATGCTAGTGTTGTTAGGAGCCGTTTGGGTAGAGGGTGGTCCCGGGCTGTCGAGTATCTTCCGGTCAGTGTTGTTGGGAACCGTTTGGGTTGACGGTGGTCCCGGGTCGTTGAGTGTCGTCCGACTAGTTTTGTTAGCCCTGAGTTGTGGGTCGATCCCGGCTGTGGAGTATCTCCAACCTGTGTGTTTAGCGTGGCGAGTTGGGTGTTTCGTTTTAGGAGTCGCTTGGGTCGACGGTGGTCCTGGCTGTGGAGTATCTCTAGCTAGTGTGTTTTGTGCCACGAGTTGGTTGAGTTCGTTAGTGTCTCGAGATTCGTGAGAGCTGGTTAGCTGTGTCGTTGAGAGTACTCCGACCGTCGTGCGATATGTTTGAGAATCTTGAGTCCTTTCGTTTTGAGAGTGAGCGTGGATTTTGACTATAGCCTGCATGAGCCACTTTGAGCTCGATAGAGATACGCGGATACCTTTTTCCTCGGTGGGGTCACGCCCCTCGAGTGCCCCGTCCGGAGTGAGCCTATTACTTTCGTATCGCGACTTGTCGATACTGTCCCTCTGGCTGGGCCTTTTTTTAGGCAGTCACGGACGCAGTCCTTCTGGCTGGGCCAGTTTTGGCAGTCACGGACGCCCTACGTAAGTCAAATCCTCCATGGATGTAATGGCAGTAGGTAGGCGCAGGCTTGACTGGACCCTATGAGGCAGTCAGTTCGATTGGGTCGATTGAGCACTGGACCCTATGAGGCAGTCAGTTCGATTGGGTCGATTGAGCACCTTGGGTGCGAGTAGTTGCATATCTTTTCATCTGTATCACCCATTGAGCATTTAGATAGTGTGAGTGGTTGCATATCTTTTCATCTGTATCACCCATTGAGCATTTAGATAGAGGCATGGTTAGCTGTAGAGTATCTCCAGCTTTTCTTGTTCAGTTTTTACTGTATTGTTATCTTATGCCTCTAGTAGATATAGTGGGCAGACTGTGATGTCCCAACTTCCCAGGGGGTCACCCATCCTAGAACTACTCTAGCTCTAGCACGCTTAGCTCTCTCAACCTCTTGGGTCTTGCTACCACCCAAAATGCTATAGCCGGATTAAGAGATTTACTCCTATTATATCATTTATATATATGACTAATTCACATTTCGGGAGTGTCACATTCTTCCCCCCTTCAAAGACACTCACAAGTACCAGGCGATGTGACACTAGTCTCGCTAGCCTTATCCGACCTTGTAGGGAGTTGTATTCTACCCACAACGGTCATTAGTTGGGGAGCCTCGCTCTACCCGCTGTATAACCCTGGCTCAGCCGAGACTCATCTCACATTTCCGACTGGTAAATGGCTCTGATACCAACTGTGACGCCCCAACTTCCCAGAGGGTCACCCATCCTAGAACTACTCTAGTTCTAGCACACTTAACTCTCTCAACCTCTTGGGTCTTGCTACCATCCAAAATGCTATAGCCGGGTTAAAAGATTTAGTCCTATTATATCGTTTATATATAGGACTAATTCATATTTCGGGGGTGTCACACAGACCGTCGGGCTTGGTGGCGGTGCCCACTGAGAACTACGTGTTGATGTAGTTCTCACACCCGTTGGGGGTTCTCCCCCTCCTTTTTCTTTCCTCTCATTTGTTTTGCAGATTTATCTGCGGGAGATGCTGATTCTGCTATTGCTGTTCGAGGCGAGGGAGTCGCGAGCTAGATCCCAACCTGTCTTTGGAGAGTAGTTGTACCCCCACATTATAGATCTGTAGTACAGTCAGTAGATTATTTTATTTCCACTTTTGAGAGATTGTTGTATTTTGAGGATCTGACTTGTACTGAGACCCTGTACACTGGTGTATTATTATTTTAGTTTATCTTCCCGTTTGGGTTCTTGGATGTTGTATAACAGGTTATTGTATGATTATCTTTTTTGAAAGATGGATATTGTATCATTTTTTTTCCCAGTTGTACAGTGTTAGATTTGAGTTTTACAGTTTTTTATTTTACAGCTCTGATATTTATTTAGTTGTAGTAGTTTTTTTTTTTACAGATTGGACGCTTCGCCTATGCGACCCGCCCCCCCCCCCCCCCAAGGTTTAGTACTTTTAAGGCTTCCTTACCCTTTCATTGTGTGCGTGTGTGTGTGTGTGTGTGTTTTTTTTTTTTTTTTTTCCGACTTCCTCATCCTTGAAATTATATTGTCTTATTTTTATTGCTGAATTTAATTTTTTAATAAATAAAAATAAATAATGTGTTATTTTTTATCTTTTTAAAAAAAAAACATTTAAAGCTCATTTGGTATGCAATATCTTCAAAAGAAGACTTTGACTGCACATGCATTCATGCGCCATGCTACGTCTTCCGTCCATTTGTAGGGTACGTCAATCCAATATGTAAGCAAGAAAAAAAATGTAATATGTTATGGTTATGATACACCATTCACACGTCATTTATTTATCAACTCAATATCTAAGCAAGAAAAATAATATAAAATATTACAATTGTGATATATCATTAACGCGTCATTTATTCATCAAGCCAATCAAATCGTACCCTTGCAATTAGACCCGCCATTGGATGATCCGCAAAAAAATCATTATACCCGTTGATTATTTAGACATGAATAAAATTTATTTATAATTTTTTTGAAACATCGGTATTCGTATATATATAATATTTGTATGAAATGAGCAGATATATTCCGTATAAATAGAAAATAATTTTTAGTTCATTTTGTATATTTGTAATATTTTAAAATTTTTTGTGCCTTCCTAGTATGAAAATAACTTTCTTGGTCATTTAAAAATGTAAAAACCTATTTAGTATTTTTAAAGTGCTATAATTAAATGGTGAAATAACGACTCTTTCATGAGAGCTATGAGAGTTGTTATGCATTAGAAAATTGAGAAAGTAATAGTCCAACATTATATAAATTTCTAGAGCACAAAACAAAAAGAAGTTAAATGATACTTTCAACACCACTTCAAAGTATTAGATATTTTCAACTTAAGAAAAGTGTACCCTCCCCAAATGCCTAGAAGTTTCACATAGAGTTACTATCCATACTTAACATAGTTGGCTAAGAAATTAATGGTTGGTGTTAATAATTTTCCATCCAAACCAATTCAAATCAATTATCGAGAAGTTTCATATAGAGCCTGAAAGTTTTCTAGAGAGTTACCCGCTATAGGTAACACAGAGTTAGCTAAGAATTTGATAGTTGATATTGATTTAAAAAGTTAATATTCTGCTCTGTGATAGAAGGCTAAGTTAGATCAAGTCACATTCGAAATAATGTGAGATTTGTTAGGTTGGAGTCATGCTCGAAGTGGCATGAGACAGATTGGACTGAGTCACAATCGAGTCTCGTGAACGCTATATTTGTACGTCTTAAATAAATTAATTATATCTTTTTAATAACTCGAGTTTTTGAAATTAATCTCATTACTTCACGTCTCCCTATATTAATTTTTTTTAAAAGAGCAAACTATATTATATATAGTTTCTTTTTTTTTATATCTCTCTCTCTCTCTCGATCGACCCTCCCCCCCTCCCCCCCCTCTCTCTCTCTCTCTCTCTCTCTCTCTCTCTCTCTCAATCTCTCTTTCTAAAAATGATTTTTTTTGTAAAATATTGTGGAGTAACTTAGAATAATCCAAACACCTTAAATACCAAGATATTTCATATAAAATTATTGTTTTACAAAAATGTTATACTATTAGAAAAAAAAAAAACTCTAAATTCTACATCCAAACAGCCATAAAATAAAGTATAATTTTCTACATAATTTCGTAGAATTTCTAATTTTAAATAAGTCAAAATTATAGAAAAAAAATTCTATAAAATTTCTACACTCTCTATTCAAATGGACCCTAAATAAAAAGTAAAAAAAAAAAAAAAAAAAATCACCAATTATCACCTTTGCTATTCCGAGTCAACAAAGTAAACCATGCCTGAGCCTTAAGAAGAAACTTCCACTTACTTTACCTAGCTTCGATGTGAACAATTAATTTAAGTTAACTAGCCTTTAGTCAATTAATTAATTTACTTTTGATAGTGAAATTCACACAGTAATAAAATTATGTTATAGCGACACTTTTAAGTATTATTAAAAACTAAAAAAAATATTATTAGAAAAAATACCGACACTTGTCATTAGTGTCGTTATATGTGTCGTCGCTAGGGTGTATAACGATACATTACTATAATGTGTCCTAAAAATATGTCCCTATAACTTAATTTTAGATATAGATAGATTATAAATAAAATACTTATAAAAAAATGTCACAAATATGTATCCCTATAACCTAATTTTATTATAGTGTAGTAATATAAAAAGTATAGGCTTAATTAATTATAAAAATTCCTTGTGCACTTCATCATACATATATGTCTCAAATATTTTCTTGCGTAGAATATTTAAATAATATCAATTGTGCACTTTAGTCTTGTTTAAGATAGATTTAAATAATTTAAAATTTTCATTAATTTTAATAGAAATATCAAGGGTGATAATATGATAAGATTATTTGACATTAAAAATGCTTAAATTCTTGCACATAAATATTTTTTTTATAATTGTTTTTGAGTTTTGATTCTTAAAAGTGTGTTCTAAACAGTTTAAATGTGCTTTAAAAATATACTATCTCAACGTGCCACCATTAAAATTAACAAAAAAATCATAATAAAATAAATTATTTATTAAATATAAAATGCATAAGCATCGTTTTTCAGAACAGTTTAAATTTTTAAAAAATAACAATTATTTCATATACTATAATTTAATATTACTTGAGACAGAATTAAAATACAAAATTAATATTACTATTATTTTTTTTCCGAATGATATTTGAAATGCGAGATAAAGTAAAAAAAGTAAAATATATATATATATATCTGACCCCTAAATTGTCGCGGTATGAAACATTGACGCAGCAAATCACGCGAGTCAATGCGTAGAACAATTAAAAATGAAATTATTATTTAAATTTAAAATGATCTACTGAGACTTAATGTGTACGTACTTAATAAACAATGACGATTTGGGTTTATGAAATTTGACATGAACCACTCAAGTAAACTGCATTTTGAAATAGACCCTATTTATTTATGGAAAATGCTATGTGTACACCCCTTTCGGGGTGTACATCATACATCCCACCCATCTAAGGGTGGGAGTGTGATGATGGGTCACTCGATGTGACCCGTAAAAAATATCGCCACCATTAAAATGGTGGAGGTGTATGATGTACACCCCTTCGGGGTGTACATGTAGCATTGCTCTTTATTTATATATATACTTCAGCTCGACAATTTTTTTATTTTTATAAAGAAAATTTTGAGCAAGGAAATTAGCTAGCAATTACTTAGTGTAGTTCTCATTAAATTTATTGATGAAAATAATAATTTAAATCGAATATATTAAGAGTTGAGGGGTATTAATTAATAAAATAGTTGAGGAATTTATTTAAAACTTACCTATAATTTAGGTTTACAACTAAAATTTTTGTCTCGTACATATATATTCTTAGGGAAACTCTAAGTGCACACCCGAATCCTCATATTCTTAACAAATTTTATGGTCTTTAATATATATATATAATTAGGCTAGAATACTATCGATAACATCAAGTCATTGGTACTATCAAGTTTTTAGCCTTTGGATTAAAAAATGTGTGGTTAAGATGATAGTTGTCTCCTAGGGTTTACTAGGTGGTTGGTTGAATAGTAAAAATTTTAGGGAACCACTATAATCCCAACCGTATATCTTTTCATCAAACGGCAGAAAACTTGATAGCACCAATTACTTCGTATTATCGATAGTATTCTAGCCGGACTATATATATATATATAAAAGGCTTGAATGCTTATGAAATTATGAAGCCTTATAAGTCGTTTTCGATATTGGGACTTCTGAATCAACGATCGGTTCCGTCAGACTTGATTTAGAGTATTTAAAATATATAGAAAATAAATTTTACGATTTTGCAATATCATTTGCATGCCTAGTAATAAAAAAGGTGGAAAATTAACTGTCCCTTGGTTGATATCCGAGATCCCGAGTTCGAAGCCTAATTGCTTCACATTTTCAACTAAGTTTATTTCAAAATAAATGAAGTGGATAACACCCTAGGGAACCACTATAATCCTAATCGCGCATTCTTTTATCAAAGGGTCAAAAAATTTATAGTAGTAAAACCCTAATATTATCAATAATATAGTAGCCTAATTATATATATATATATATATAGTAAAATTTATATACTTTCAAAAATACAAATTCATCCATACTTGTAAATTTTTTTACCATAGAAATTATATTGGAATTTGTATAATTATACTTTCTGTGACGCCCCACTTCTCAGGGGTCACCCATCCTAGAACTACTCTAGTTCTAGCACGCTTAACTCTCATAACCTCTTGGATCTTGTTACCATCCAAAATGTTATAGCCGGGTTAAGAGATTTAGTCCTATCATATCATTTATATATAGGACTAATCCAAATTCCGGGGGTGTCACATTCTTCCCCCCTTTAAGCCCTGACGTCCACGTCAGGCTCAAGCACACTCACAAGCACCAGGCGATGTGAGACTCGTCTCGCTAGCCTTAGCCGACCTTGTGGGGAGCTGCACTCCACCCACAATGGTCATTAGCCGGGGAGACTCGCTCTACCCGCTAAATAACCCTGGCTCAGCCGAGACTCATCTCACATTTCCGGCTGGTAAATGGCTCTGATACCAACTGTGACGCCCCACTTCCCAGGGGGTCACCCATCCTAGAATTACTCTAGTTCTAGCACGCTTAACTCTCATAACCTCTTGGATCTTACTATCATCCAAAATGCTATAGCCGGGTTAAGAGATTTAGTCCTATCATATCATTTATATATAGGACTAATCCAAATTCCGGGGGTGTCACACTTTCTTTCTCTCTCTCCTTAAATGCTTTTATAATAGCACGAATCTTAATACAAATCCTATAGTAAATATTTCACAAGGATGAGCTTATACTTTTGAAAATATATAAGCTCTACTATGCTATTGATAACACCAAACACTTGACGCTTTCAAGTTTTCCACTGTTAAATCAACCCCTTTAATCATTTTCAACTCTTTAATCATATTATTCAACCAACCACCCATTAAACCATATATTGGGACTATTATCATTCTGACCGTACATTCCTTTATCAAGGATAAACTTAATAATAGTAATAATATAGTAGCCTAATTTTATATATATATATATATATATATATATATATATATATATATATATATATATATATATATATATATATATATATATATATATATATATATATATATATATAAGTCCGGCTGGAATACTATCGATAGTACCAAGCAATTGGTACTATCAAGTTTTAAGCCGTTGGATGAAAGGATGTGTGGTTGGAATTATAGTGGTCCCCTAAGATTTTTACTATTCAACCAACCACCCACTAAACCCTAGGGGACCACTATCATCGTAACCGCACATTTCTTAATCCAATAGCTAAAAAATTGATACCACCAATGACTTGTTACTATCGATTGGATTTCAGCCTAATTCTCTCTCTCTCTCTCTCTCTCTCTCTCTCTCTCTCTCTCTCTCTCTCTCTCTCTCTCTCTATATATATATATATATATATATATATATATATATATATATATAGTCCGGCTACTATATTATTAATCGTACCAAGTTATTGGTGCTATCAAGTTTTCTATCCTTAGATCAACCCCTTTAATCATTTTCACCCGTTAGATTTTATTATTTTCCCAACCACTTATTAAATCCAAAGGACTCACTATCATCTAAACCACATATTTTTTAATTCAAAGATTAAAAAATTTAATAGCACAAATAATTTGGTACTATTAATAGTATTTCCGCCTAGCTCCATAAACATACTGGTATTAGAATTTATCCAACTATATAAGGTTATAGTTGGATATATAAAATGCTTAAGAATGTATTTTATATATATATTCCATTACAATTAAATAAGATACAAATTCTAATTATCAAACTAGAATAAAAAATCTGCATGTGCTCTTCTGAGAGCTTCTATTATTTCTACTTCACAAATTAAAGAGAGTTGCGAGATTGGTGAAGCTCATCTCGAGATTATGTGAGTGTTTTTTTTTTTTTTTTTTTTTTTCACCTTATTTTATTTCATATATATTATTGGAAACTCCTCAAATTAAATATGTATTTCATATTAAAATAAAGCTGGAGACACGAGGTCCAGGTTTAGGTTCGCATAGGGATTCACATTTCCGACTTTTATTGCTAGAATTATGGTAGTAATTAAACACCATATTCAAATATATTGTTCTTTAAAGCTTTATAATATTATACATGTACAGTTGTAAATATAATATAATTAAAAATTTATGCAGTTAAAAATACAATAGTTATAATTATGTATAATTTATTTGATTATATATATATATATATATATATATATATATATATATATATAAAGAGGGAGTCCGGCTACTATTCCACCAAAAACCAATTAAATCTAAGGAATTCATTATCATTCTTACCGTATATCTTTTCATCTAAATGCTAAAAATTTATAAGCACTAACGAATTGATAGTTTTTAAAATATAAAACTCAAATATATATATATATATATATATATATATATATATATATATATATATATAAAGTATATGACTAATTATAGTTATGAATTTTTTATTATAAAATTATATTATAATCCGTATTATTGTATTTTTTTAGTTGACTTTAAAATTACACGAATCTCATTACAAATTTTATAATAAAAAATTTGTAAATATAATTAAATTTGTAAATATAATTAAAAAAAAGTTATAAAAAATTTAAAAATTTGTATATAAAAAAGATTTATAAAAAAATAAAGTTAAAAATTTATAAAATAAAAAAAATAAATTCAAAATTTTATAAATTTTAAATTTGTAAAATTTTAATTTAATTTTTTTTTAAAAAAAAGGATGGGAACGCAGAAGGGAACTATTATTCCCCCTTCTTAACCGACTATTCTAGAATAGTCTATTAAGGAAGGATCGATAATCTCTTTATCCTCTCTTTATTCTCCAATCAAATAGAATTTTAGCTTTAAGCACAAAAATTAAGACTTTTAATACAAATTAAATAACATTTAGTAATATCTGAAATAAGTTAACTAAATTAATAAACCCCATAGAACGATAAAATAATCATTATATACAAAAAAAAAAAAAAAAAAAAAAATCCATCCTTTTCTATATTTTGATGTCCTGCCTCTTTTTTTTTTCTTTTTTTTTTTGAATAAGGTCGCCTAAACTTTTAATGATTTTTTAGAATTGAATTATTCTAGTTACTTTAGTTAAAAGATATGTAGAAATATATAATTTTATTTAATAAAAGAATAATTATATTATTAAATTTGACAAAATATCCATACGTGTTTACTAAAATTATTTTCCCTGTGTGCGCTCCTCATGGCTTTGATTTATTCTCAAAAGAATAATCAAAACATTTAAAAATATTATTGTACATAAAAACTAGTAATAAAAAATGCCAAATTGAGTTGTGTAATATTAATTATTATTATTATTATATATATATAGCCGTGTTTACTTGTATGCGTGTACCCATGCACTTTCCTTTAAATTCCGCGTACAATTAATTATGATTATTACAAAATCATGCTTTTTATATAAATATATCTTATTGTTATTATGAACATTAAAATATTACCAATTCATTGTTTTCGAAACAAGTATATATGCAATGTATGTAGAAATTTTTTGCTCTGTACGTACGTATTAACACTAATATATAAAAAGTGGGAGGCTTTTTTAGAAACTATTTGGTTGAATGAATTTAAAAATACAATGTAATTAGCGATGTGTACAGTTCAAAATATATACAACAGTTATAATTATGTAATATAAATTATTGTAATTATAAATTATTTGTTTAAGTAGAGAACTTGTATTTTGATAACTTCATCATTTTATATATGAGCTGGTAAAATTATCGGAGAAAAAAATATATGTTCTCAGTTTAAAAAAGATTAGAGAATAAGTTCGTCACCTTTTTAAAAATATTCTATTTTATCTATTTATTTATTATAATTGGAATTACAACTAATTTAGAAGTAATTCCAACCATTGCAATTAATTATTTTCTCTTGCATGAAGCGAAATTACGTATAATTTTGTTTCTCTTTTTTGAGAAAAAAAATAATATGCTATTTATTTTTTTATTTTTTATTTTTTTAAAAAATAAATTTAGTTAAAAATTTAAAATAATTAATTTTTAAATTTAAAATTTTAAATATTAATTATTAAGTTTTTTCATCATCTACGCTACGCGCTAGGAATTAATGGTCAATAATTTATAATTTTGCATCATTTTTCCACATTGAAAACTGGGGATTTAGATGTATAAAGGGACCAATGAAAGTTTTTTTAGTTTTTTTTTTGTAAAAAAATTAAATATTACCTAATGCTTCGTATTTTGACCAGTCAACTTATTTGGTCAAAGTTTCGTATTAATATTACCATATATATATATATATATATATAAACTGAGTGTTTTGTTTCTTCCACATTCAAAAACACAGTTTTATTGGAAGAAAAAGAAAAATGAACATTTCATCAAAGTACTTTTCGGTAGCAGAAGCCAAACTACTACTTCTGTTGTTATGTGTCTGCGCATCAGCGGTCTTTGTAGAAGCAAAAATTCACTATCATAAGTGGGAGATATCGTACCAGTTCAAGTCGTGTGACTGCTATCAAAAACTCGCAATCACGATAAATGGGCAGACCCCCGGCCCGACGATCGTCGCCGAGCAGGGCGACACCGTCGTCGTCGAGGTCAAGAATAGCCTGCTCACCGAGAACGTCGCCATCCACTGGCATGGGATTCGGCAAGTACGTGCGCATTTAGCATTCGCAGAAGAAAAATAAAAATAATTACATGCATGTATTTATCTGTCTTTCATTCCATCTTCTACTTTTCTAAATTCAATATTTTAATATTTTGTAATTTCTTAGATTGGAACACCGTGGTCGGATGGAACTGAAGGGGTGACGCAATGCCCCACAGTCCCTGGGGATACGTTTATTTACAGATTCGTTGTCGATAGAGTAAGTATTTAATTTATTCATGACATTTATACATACAAAGTAAAAGAAAAATGTTGGTGAAAATGTATAAAAATTAACCCTCTCAACTATATGTATTTTGAATAAACTCCTCAATTTTTTGTTGTTGTTGTTGTTGTTGTTTTAACGTAGCCTGGGACGTACCTGTACCATGCACACTACGGGATGCAACGTTCGGCGGGGCTCAACGGTTTGATCAAGGTGATGGTCCCCAAGGGCGTATCTGAGCCGTTCAAATACGATCACGAGCACACCATTCTCCTCAACGATTGGTGGCACAGCAGCACGTACGAACAGGCCGTTGGTCTCGCCTCCGTTCCGTTCGTCTTCGTCGGAGAGCCCCAGGTGCCCCCCCTCTCTTTTTGCAAATTGCACTTCCGTTTGTGTTTGAATGAACTTTTGAATTCGACATTCGAGATCTTGAACTTTTTTTTTTTTTTTTTTATTTGATCTGATTGTGGCAGTCGCTTCTGATCAATGGGCGGGGCAGGTTCAACTGCTCCTTGGCGACGAGCGGGGCCTGCAACGCGACCAACCCGGAGTGCTCGCCCCCGGTCTTCACCGTCGTCCCCGGCAAAACTTACCGCCTCCGCATCGCCAGCATTTCCTCCCTCTCCGCGCTCAGCTTCGAAATTGAGGTGACCGTTTCATATTTTGTTCATACCACATCATTTATATGACTGTTATATTTTAAAATAAAATGACATATAAATAAATTTTTTTTACAAAATACACAAATTTTTTAAACTATCTTTATTCAAGTGGTAATATTTTATATAAACTTTAAAACACAAACCATGCACCGTCGATATAAACAATAATATTGAACATAATATTATTATTATAAATTTCGTAATGGATTACTGGTCATCATGCACGCCTCAACTGTATTATTTTTAAATTTTATTACTAATTTAATATAAAGTTCTATTTAGTGGCTATCACCTTCTAGTGATGTATATTTATTTAAATTCCATTTGTTTTATATTACTGCGTCCTTTATTTTTTTTCTATTAAAAAAAACTTAAATAATATATATTTTTTTCCTTGAAGACAAATACATGATTACTTAATTTAACGCTCTTTAAAATATAAATTTAATTAAAAAATTTGATTTTATTAATTTTAGGGGCACAACTTGACCGTGGTAGAAGCGGACGGAAACTATGTGGACCCGATTGTGGTCCGGAACCTGTATATCTACTCGGGCGAGACGTACTCGGTTCTATTGAAAGCCGACCGCGACCCGAGCCGCAACTACTGGGCCGCCTCCCACGTGGTGAGCCGCAAGCCAGCGACCCCCGCCGCCGCCGCGGTCGTAAACTACTATCCGAACCATCCGTTGCGGAGCCCCGGATCCGCTATCCCGGCCGGGCCGGTCTGGAACGACACAGAAGCCCGGGTCGCCCAGAGCCGGTCCGTCCGGGCCCACCCGGGCTACATCAAACCGGTTCCAGCCAAACCGGACCGGGTCATAATCCTCCTCAACACACAGAACAGGGTCAACGGTCGCACGCGGTGGTCCCTCAACAACGTCTCGTACGACCTCCCGCATACGCCCTACCTCGTCGCACTGAAACACGGGCTCCGCCACGTGTACAACGGGGCCCCACCCCCCGAAACGTACGACTACAAGGGCTACGACATACGCGTACCCCCAAAGTACCCCAACGCGACGATACGTAGCGGGATATACCGACTCGCGTTCAACTCCACGGTGGACGTGGTTCTCCAAAACGCGAACACGTTGAACCCAAACAACAGCGAAACGCACCCGTGGCACCTACACGGGCACGACTTTTGGGTTTTGGGGTACGGCTCGGGTAAGTATAACCCGGACACGGACACGGGGTCGTATAATTTGAGGGACCCCATAATGAAGAACACGGCCGCGTTGCACCCTATGGGGTGGACCGCACTGAGGTTCCGTGCGGACAACCCCGGGGTGTGGGCGTTTCATTGCCACATTGAGTCGCATTTTTTTATGGGGATGGGGGTCGTGTTCGAGGAGGGCGTGGAAAAAGTGGGGCCACTCCCAGATGCCATTCTCGGGTGCGGTGAGTCCAAGAATTTGAGGAACCCTTAAAGAGTGGATTTTGATTTCAATTTTAATTTGATTTGATTTGATTTGATTTAGTTTAACATCTCACGGAGCGTGTGTTGTAAACTTGTGAGTTGTTATTGCTTACAAACTTGTGATCTATTTGACTAAAAAAATGTTTTGTATACTAACAAAAGAGTCAGGTCACGATACTTTTAAAAGCATCAAGCACTTTGTGCTGCTAAGTTTTTACCGTTAAATTTAACTTTTTGACTGATTCCAACTCTTTGATCATTCTATTTCATCAACTACACACCAAACTTAAAAAATCACTATTATTCTAATCTAATCGCGCATTTCTCATTTAATGACTAAAAACTCAGAAGCACTACTAACTTTATACTTTGTACCAATGCTGCGAGAAAAAAAGAAAGAGAGAGAAATTGAGAGAACCTGTTAATTTCTGTATGGGCAACGATATTTGTTTCGACACCGAAGTCATGAATACGACCGAAGTTACGAATACGACATCTGCCCCTCGACCTCAGCTGGATGGGGGGGCAGTCGAGTTCACGGAACGCACAAATTCTTTGATGCATGGAGATCTCAGTTAGTCCATATCTATTTATAGTCCCACACTTGATTAATTTCCACATTGTACCACAAAGGTGTACTACAAATTGAGGCTCTTGTAACTTAAGAGTACAATTTAGTACGTTAATTTGTGCACCTTAATTAGCCATGTACTACTTTGACCTTTTTTATATGCCAAAATTTCCAACTGTGCTTGGATAAATTTGTTGAACATTTGAATCGTTTAGATTCAAGAAAATTTAACTCTGATGCTAATTTGTGTTTAATTAGGGGTTTTTTTTGTGCTAATTTGGTATCATTTTATTTTATTTTTTCCCTTTCAGACCTTAGGACATGTATATTCACAAAATGGTACCAAACTTTGTGAGGTAAAATTATTTGGAGGCCCCTCAACTATACTCAGTTTTGAAAGAAACCCTACACTTTTTTTTTTTTTCGACACTGTATATACTACATGCTCCTTTTTAACACATGGTGTTGGTTGAAAAGCTCGGGTCTCTTCTCCACCATTGCTCCAAGCTCAAATCCTTCTCCCATGGCGCTTCCCTTCACTGTGCGCTCGTCAAATCAGGTGTTGAACGCGACCTCTTCCTCTCCAACCACCTCATAAACATGTATGCAAAATGTGGTAAACTTAAACCTGCCCACAAGGTGTTTGATGAAATGCCCAGGAGAAACCTCGTCTCGTATTCGGCGCTAATTTCGGGCTACGATCAATCCGGGGAGCCTTCGATGACTCTTAATCTCTTTGCCCAATTGGAATTCGATCCGAACGAGTATATATATGGTAGTGTGTTCAGTGCTTGTGCTAGCCTACTTGCTCTGTCGCAAGGCGAACAGGTTCACACCGACGCAATCAAAACCGGATTTTTCGACGTGTCGTTCGTATCCAATTCGCTTATATCGATGTACATGAAATGTGGTTGCTTTCGCAAAGCGTACTCGATCTTCGGTACCATTGCAGAGCCGAATTCGGTGTCATACAATGCTATGATCGCGGGTTTTGCAGAGAATGGCCATGTAGAGAAAAGTTTGGAGCTGTTTCCACTTATGAACCGGCGAGGATTGCGACCCGATCAGTTCTCTTATGTGGCCGTGTTCGGTATTTGCACGAATAAAGAGGATTTGGACACCGGAGTTGGACTTCATTGCCAAAGTATAAAGCTCGGGCTCGATATCACGGCCTTTGTTGGTAATGTCATTTTGACCATGTACTCCAAATGCGGTTTAATCGAAGAGGTAGAGAAGGTCTTCGATTCGATAATCGAAAAAGATGTCATTACGTGGAATTCGTATATAGTCGCATGCTCGCATTTTGGAGACCATGCGAAAGGTATTACGGTCTATAAAGAGATGATCGAGACCAAAAACGCTTACGGTGTTCGCCCTGACGAATTCACATTAGCCAGTGCATTGGCTTGCTGCGCGGAGCTTGCTTCGATTCGATACGGTGGTCAGATTCATTCTTATGTTTCGAGAACCGGGTGGTTCGATACAGATGTTGGAGTTGGTAATGCTCTCGTCGACATGTACGCAAAGTGCGGTCGGATTGGGTACGCAAGTAAAGTGTTCAATCTATTGCGAAACCGGAATTTGGTTTCGTGGAACACGATGATAGTCGGGCTTGGAAATCATGGCCTTGGAAAGCAAGCTCTAGAGATTTTTCAGCAGATGGAGGTAGAAGGAATTTGCCCTGACTCCGTCACATTCGTTGGGCTTCTAATAGCTTGTAGCCATACAGGGTTAGTCGATAAAGGTTTAGCTTATTTCAATTCCATGAAATCAACTTACAACATTTCTCCGAAAATTGAGCATCTATCTTGTTTGATCGATTTGTTGGGTCGAGCTGGGAGATTAGAGGAAGCTGAATGTTACATTTGCGAATCGCCATTTAACAATGATTCCATCATTTGGGGCAGTCTTCTCTCTTCTTGTTTCATACATAGGAATGCCGTCGTTGGCGAGCGTGTGGCAAGGAAACTCTTGGATCTTCGGCCTAAAACAAGTTCGCCGTTTGTATTGTTGTCGAATCTATATGCATTAGATGCGAGATGGGACGGGGTTGCCGAAGTGCAAAAGCTGTTGAAGGACACTAGGGTCAAGAAGGAGCCTGGTTACAGCGTAATCGAGGCGAAGGGAATTGTGGAGAAGTTTACTGCCGGAGATTATTCGCATCGGAGAATCGAAGAAATTGTAGAGACATTAGTAAGTTTAAGTTTTCAAGTAAAAAAGTTCTATACTTAGGTGACATTTTTCTCGTATAATATATCAAATTCATTCTGTTGGTATAAAGGGGTCAGCATCTTGCCTTGTGACGGAAGGTCGGATTGGGCCGAACCACGTTCGAAATGGCGGGAGGCTGGATTGGGCCGAGTCATGTTTGAAGTGGCGTGAAGTTAGTTAGACGAAATCATAATCGAGATATGTGGACATTGTATCTGCATACTCTAAGTGAATTGGTTGCGTATTTTTAACCGCTCGAGTTTTTAAAATTAATGGTTAGTGACAACGATCTGACAAGTGATATACAGGTGCTGGGAGAAATTATTAGCTGGAGGTCAGATTGGATCGAATCATATTCGAAATGGTGAGATCCGTGGGCGTTGTGTTTGTACGTTTTAAACAAATTGATTACGTATTTCTAACAACACAAGCTTTTGAAATTAACGTTTGACACCAACAATCCGACATGGTACTTTTATGATCTATAATTTATAAAGATAATTTCATTCAATATAGCTAATTGATTACGTATTTCTAATACCACAAACTTTTAAAATTAATATTTAACACCAACGATTCTACATGTTACTGTATGATTTATAATTTATAAAGATAATTCCATTCCATATAGCTAAAATGTTAGTATTAGAACAACAAGTACATTGAACAACAAAACCCCCAGTATTTTAGCATTACCATTCTCTCTTTCCACATAGGCTATATTTATTCACAGCTGAGAAAAGTTGCTGAAACAAACCATTCTATGATCACTCAAAGCATGCATCAATACCATACATCAGAGTTAGATCTCTCTCTACTTAGCAGCTGCATGGGGCTTCTCCGAACAGCTCGACGAAGCCGAACAATTTGGATGAACCTTCTTTCTCATCCCCAGGAAGCCCTTTCTGCACTTACTCCCTTTCGAGCTTTTCTCCGCAGCGCCTTCTTCGATCGCCTTCGCTTTCTCTTTATATATGTTCCTCATAACGTAGGCTTCGATAAATTCTCCCCCCATCGACGCCATGATATCGCTTCGCTTCTGCGCTTGTTGCTTGTTTCTTCTTCTTCTTCTTCTTCTTCTTCTTTGTGATGGATTGAAGACACAAAACTGATGGGGTATTTATAGTGTTACAAGGATTTGGAATATGTTCCAGTTAACTTGGGGAACAAGTTGTGATGTAATGCATATAATTCTCACACTTTTTGCTTTTTGCTGAGGGAAATGTCATTGGTGACGAAATATTAAGGTGGAATTAATGTGGACTCTTAAACCAACTAAATTTTATACTTTGTCTACAAGTTAACAAGTTTGATTTTGACTTGTGTTCTTTTTTAAGTCACATGTATTTTTTTTTTCTTATCGCATTGGATTATTTTAGTGGTCCAAAAAAATTAATGAATTTAATGCATGCCCTATAAAAAGTTTTCATTAATTAATGATATAAAAAAAGAATTTAATGCCCTATAATTAAAAACTTTTCATTAATGAGATGCATATCTATGACCTTGATTAGCATATATATATATAATATATATATATATATATCATGTATTAAACTTCTAATTAATTATCATTTTAGTCCACAGTGTGGATCGAAACTCGATCAATCAAAATCTATTTTTTGAATAAAGATTCATGCTTCCAATCCTAAAAAGAGCTCAATCGAATTTTATTCATAAAATTTTCGTTAAATTCAATTCAAAATAATTAAATATTTTTGTTTGGAATAAGTTGGTTAATTTTGCATTGAATTTTATTCAGTTTCATTGTTCAAAAAGAAAGGGAATGAATGTTCATAATATTGAGCTATTTTATGGAAATCCTATCATTAAATATGTGGATTTGGTAATATCACAAGGAATTAATTCATCAAAATCACATTAAATTAATGATTCCAACAAAGGATTTACATAAACAAAGAGTTTTGTGATTAACTTGTTGGCAAACTAGCTAGGGATCAGGTGCCCAAACAAGATGAAACTTGCACTAAATTCAAAAGCATACACCCACACACATATCATATATATACATATGTGTGCTCAATTTACTCCTGGTTTTTGGTAACTTTAGATCCAAGCTCTTCTCCATTAATGGAAACCGCAGTCGACGACGACGACGAAGGCGAGGCACTCGGATTTACTTTTCTTTTTGAGCCTTTTTGATTACTAGCCACCTTCTCTTTTTCTTCTTCTTCTTCTTTCTTCTCTTTTTGCTTCTTGGTTTGCCCTTTTAGGGTGTTGATGTAGCCATAGGTAAAACCCATGGAACTCATGGCTTAGATGGAATAGTGTTTGAGGGGCTTTTGGACACAAGTTGACTTTGTGAAGAGATATGTGCAATGTGTGGTAGTAGTTGATTGGGCATGGTGGTATTTATAGATCCCAATGGACATGTACTGTCTCTCTCTCTTCCTCTCTCTCTTATGAGATTAATTTTCTGGTTAATATGATATCAGAGTCAGCTAATTTTAAATTTTTTTCGTTCTCTTCTTCAAAAAAATATTAAATTTTTTTTTTTTTGAGAATTTTTTCTTTTTTTTCATGAAAAACATGCATGTTTTATTTCTATCCTTTTTATTTTTCAAATAAAAAAAATTAAAAAATAAGAAGAAGACTATTTTGTTCAAATTCCCAAATATGCCGCAATGGTATAAATTCTTGTATATTATTTCTCTCGCAAGGTTGATTTTTAATTCACGTAACGGAATTCATTTGATTTTCAGCATATATATATATATATATATATATATAATTAAACTTAATTTTATATTTTTAAAAGTATCAAGATATCGGTGTTTATAAGTTTTAGCTTTTGTATACATATATAACTAAAAAATATTAAAACTATTAATTTTAAATTATTTGCTATAAGGTTAACCTCTGTCTCTCTCCGCTCTCTTTATATATATATATATATATATAACTAAAAAATATTAAAACTATTTTTAAATTATTTGCTATAACCCCTTTCTCTCTCTCTCTCTCCCTCTCTCTCCTACATATTATTTTTTGGAAAATGCTATGTGTACACCCGTAAGGGGTGTACATCTCACACCCCCACCCATCTAAGGGTGGGGGTGTGATGGGGGTGTGATAATGGGTCACTTGATGTGACCCGTAAAAAATATCGCCACCATTAAAATGGTGAAGATGTATGATGTACACCCCTTCGGGGTGTACATGTAGCATTGCTCTTATTTTTTAGGGGTTTTCAAATCTATCATCATCCCTTTATGAATAAAATATGGTATTATTGGAGAGAGAGAGAGAGAGAGAGGGGGGTGGTTTCAAACTTATCATCATCCTTTTCAGAAAAATCTGAGTGTAATCTTATTAGTGCAGTCACTACAACAAAATTAGGCTATAGTGATATTTTTAAATATTTTTAAAATTTAAAAAAAATGTCGCTGACAAAAATACCGACACTTATTATAAGTGTTGCTATATGTGCCGTCGTTATGGTGTATAACGACATATTTTTGTAATATGTTCCAAAAATGTGTCCCTATAATCTAATTTTGGATATAGATGGAATATAGATAGGACACTTATATAAAAATATCACAAATATGTGTCCCTATAACCTAATTTTGTTATAGTGAGTAACTAATTATATAGTTCATGGAACTAGATATGCCCACTACTAATTGCAGTGGCATGAAAAATTTCTTAAAAAGTCAAAACTTTGATCTATATTTTTTTTAAAAAAAAAACTCTGGTGCTTAAATACCTCCCTCGGAAATTGAATTTTCACAATTCCCTCTTTGAAAGACTTTTTAGATTAAACTAAAATTTGTTATCCAAAATATCAATGTAGTTAGAAAACTTACCCAAGAGTAGGGTTGGATATGAGTCAGCTGGGCCAACTTGTGTTCGTTTATTTATTAAACAAGTTGAACACGAACTAGTTCGTTAAAATATCGAGGAAAAAAATTTAGCTCGTGTTCGGTTCGTTTCATTAACGAGCCGAATATGAGCCGGCTTGCGAACAGCAAATTATATTTTCAGTCTTACTATTAGGTAAAAAGTCAAAAGAAAATTAGAAAATTAAAATTATAATCTAATAATTAAAATTTACAAAATATAAAATTCATATATATATATATATATATATATATATATATAGTCCGGCTAGAATACTATCGATAGCTTGGTGCTATCAAATTTTCTGCCGTTGGATGAAAATATATGCGGTTGGGATTATAATCATCCCCTAAGATTTTTACTATTCAACCAACCACCTAGTAAACCCTAGAGAACCACTATCATCTTAACCACACATTTTTTTAATCCAAAAACTAAAAACTTGATAGCACCAATTAGTTGGTGCTATCGATAATATTCTAGCCTAATTATATATATATATATATATATATATATATATATATATATATATATATATATATATATATATATATATATATATATATATATATATATATAAAGAGAGAGAGAGAGAGAGAAAGTGTGTGTGTGGGGGGGGGGGGTTTATAAGTCGTTTTCGATGTTGGGACTTCCAAATCGACGATGAGCATCGTTAGACCTGATTTAGAGTATTTGAAGAATATAAAAAATAAATTTTGTGATTTTTAAATATCATTTGTCTAATGATCGAAATGACTCAAAATTAACGGCTGAAAATAAAAATCGCACAAAATATGATGATTTGACTCTAAAATTTTAGATCAAATATATTGATTTTGTGATCTTGTTTTATATAATAAAAAAATATATCTATCAAAATTTTATTTGATTTTGAATATTTCAGCACCGTTAAATTTACAGACAGTTCACCACGACCATTAAAATTGTTGATTTTGAACCTCTTTAATTACTAGGCAAATAATATTAAAAAATCATAAAAAAAAATTAGTTACTACAAATACTCTAGATCAAATGTAACGAAAATAATCGTCGATTCGAAACTCTCAATATTGAAAATGATTTATAAGCACGAAAAATTATATGCTTATAAAAGCATAAATTATATGCTTATAAAAGCATATACCGACCTCTGTCTCTCTCCCTCTCCCCTTCTCTCTCTCTATATGTATATATATATATAGAGAGAGTAGAGTTTATACACTTTCAAAAGTATAAGCCCAACTATGCTTGTAATTTTTTTATCTTGGATTTGCATTGAGATCCGTGCTATTATACTTTCTCTCTCTTTAGTTGACTTTACAATAGCACAAATCACAACACAAATTCAATGATAAAAAAATTGCAAGCAAATTTGAGCTTGTGCTTTTAAATGTATATAAGCTCTACTACATATATATATATAGCGTAGGGTTACTATACTATTATGAGTATAGACCCTTTTGTACTCATAACTTTTCAGTCCTTGAATGAAGGAATGTGCGGTTAGGATGATAGTGGTCCCCTAGGGTTTAGTGGGTTGTTGGTGAAAGTATAAATCTTAGGGGACCACTATATTCCTAACCGCACATTCCTTCATCCAATAATTGAAAGATTATGAGTACGAAGAGATCTATACTCATAAAAATATAGTATTCAGACTATATATATATATATATATATATATATATATATATATATATATATATATATATATATATATATATATATATATATATATATATATATATATATAATCTGGCTACTATGCTATCGATTGTATCAAGCACTTGGAGCTACCAAATTTTTCGCCGATAGATCTACTCTTTTGATCATTTTTATATTTTAGATCATACTATTTTCCTAACCACTCACTAAACTTAATAACGCCAACAATTTGATACTATTAATAATATAGTAGCCTCTCTCTTTCTCTCTCTATATGTATAGAGTAGAACTTATATATTTTTAAAAACATAAGTCAACCTATGCTTGTGAATTTTATACCATTGGATTTGTATTGAGATCCATGCTATTATACTTTCTCTCAGTATGTCTTATATATTTTCAAAAGCACAAGTCTAACTATATTTGTAAATTTTTTACCAATGAATTTGTATTGAGATTTGTGTTATTGTACTTTCGTTTTCTCTCTTTTTAGTTGACTTTACAATAGCATAAATCTCAATACAAATACAATGATAAAAAATTCACAAATATAGTTGGACTTGTGTTTTTGAAAGTATATAAGCTCTACTCTCTCTCTCTACATATATATATATATATATATATATATATATATATATATATATATATATATATATATATATATATATATATATATATATATATATATATATAGCTAGACTTATGTGCTTTTAAAAGCAATGAGGCTTCTGTGCTCCCAAGTTGTTTTTAGTATTGGGACTTCCGAATGGAAAATCGGTTCTATTAAACTTAATCTAAAATATTTAAAAAACCTAAAAATTAAATTTTGTGAATTTTCGATATCATTTGTCTAGTGATCAAAGTGGCTCAAAAATCAATAATTTTAATGATTATGGTGAGTCGTTTGCAAGTTTAACGGTACAGAAATATCCAAATCACACAAAAATTTGATAGAAAATTCTTTATACTATATAGAATAAAATCAATATTTTTGATCTAAAATTTTAATATCATATCATCATATTTTGTGAGATTTTTATTTTCAGCTGTTGATTTTGAGCCCTTTCGATCACTAGGTAAATAATATCGAAAAATCAAAAAAATTAATTTTTAAATATTTCAAATATTCTAAATCAAGCCTAACGAAGTCGATTGTCCATTCGAAAATCCAAATATTAAAGCACACAAGTCCTACTATATATATATAGGATGGAATACTATTAATAGTACCAAGTTATTAGTGTTATTAAGTTTTTAACCTTTGGATTAAAAAATGTGTGGTTGAGATGATAGTGGTCCCTTGGGTTTAATAGGTGGTTAGAAAAATAGTAAAATCTAACGGGTGAAAATGATCAAAAAAATTGATCTAAGGATAGAAAACTTGATAGCACTAATAATTTTGTACTATTACTAGTATAGTAGCCGAACTCTCTCTCTCTCTCTCTCTATATATATATATATATATATATATATATATATATATTGGGAAAGTCCCTACCAAACTACAATAATGCACAATTATTGCATTAAATAACAATTAAGTGCCCCTACCGAATACAAAGAGGAGATGTGGGGATCATGGATAGTGACACTACTCCACTTTCATATATGTGTGCCACATGGTAATCAACTGTTCCACAAAGTAGAAAACAATTAGATAGACCTAGTGGGCAAGGATGCAATTATCAGCAACAAGCTTTTATCATATATAACATTGACCTTGGTAATTGTTTAAACTAATGCTTCAATTCAGTTCAATCCACACCTTTTCACAATCCATGCATGTTCTCATTCACTCGAATCTGTGGGAAGACACAAGCATATATAATGCTTCAATTCAATCCACTACTTTACACAAACCATGTTCTCATTTACTCACAATCTGTGGGAATTAAAACACAAACAACATGCTCTACTGATCAGTTGTCGTCGATCGCCGCTTTTCGGTTCTTCGAGTCCACAGAAGCAGATTTTTCTCAGCATTTTAATGAAACCACATCTCATTTTCTCCTCTTTGGACACCTCTTTTCTCTTGGTGTCTTCACTGCTTGCTCTTCTTCTTATTACATATGCTTCTGCTGCTTCTATTCCCATGGAATTAATTAATTAGGTTGTAACAAAGATTTAGTTGAGAAAAGCTACTGCAAAAGAGAAAAGAGCTCTTCCTTTTCTTCCTCTTCTTCTATCTTCTATTGTTATGATGAGACCATTTTTTACTGGATTTATAGGGCTGAGTAATAACTTGGGTGCCAAGTAAAACCTAGTGCATGCTATACTGGTCAACTTTAGATGCATCAATAATTGAAGAGTAAAGAGTGGCTGCTTTGGACTCAGAATCTTTTTAGTATTCAGGGCCATGCATGAATGATTCATGTTGACCTGGTCAGGTGACATGGCCCATTCAACCCAAATGTTGGAGAGAAACTAAATCAAAACAAAAAATACCAACAAGGATTCTAAGTTTGAAGTACAGTTACTTTCAAAAATAAAAAAAATGACTAAAATACACAAAATTCTTCTGTAATATCTCATTTTTTTATTTTGTTTTCCTGTTTTTTAAAATGCTACATTTTGTCCTCTCGTAATTACCGAATTGTCTTTAAGGGGCAACGACGTTAACGGATGAGGTAAATTGACGAAAATGCCCTTACCTTATATTAGAGAGAATGAGTTTTAATTTATTTCCCGTCATTTTTGAAGGGTATTTTGAGTATATTCAATAATATTTTTTAAAAAATTGACGGTTCACTCACGGAATGGTGACGGCGGAAGTAAATGCATATTTCGGTAATTACGAGGGGATAAAATATAGGCTTTTAAAAGACAGGGGGTCAAAGTGAAAAAGCGAAATATTACAGAAGAATTTTCTGTAATTTAGCCTAAAAAATATAATAAAAAACAGATAACATGCATGCTATTTTTAAATAACATTTATTAACTCTAACAAAAATAATCATTCAATAAGATTTGGTCATAGCGCGACTGTTTTCGTTAGAATTAATAACATTTTCGATAGTAAGAATCTTATTGAAATAAATAATAAAGATTGAGAATATGATTACCGAAAATAAAAGATTGAGGATCACCAATGGTGCAGTATATTTAATCCTCCTAATTAAAATTTGACTGAACCACTTTAAAATTGAGGGTTGAAATATGAAAACAAGAAGACCAACGGTAATAAGATGGTTGACCTGGCCATCATAGTTTAATAACTAAAATAAAATAAATTAAAGTTTATGGACTAAATCGCAAAACACCATGGCTCTAAATTGCCGTTACTAAATCCAGTTCCCGCCACTCCCAATTCGACCGTTGGAGATCATCACCACCACCTATCTCCCTCCTCTCATTCAAGCATTTAAACAAACAACTAACTTACACATCAACAAAAAAAAAAAAAAAAAAAAAAAAACACATCAAATAAATGATACACAACAATTAACACTCCCCACAATGCTCTCCACCCCTTCTCTTCTCCCTTCTCCTCCTCCTCCTCCTCAATTGTTTCCACCCCAATCCACAACTCCTCCGCTCCGCTCCTCTCCCGCCGACCGCTACGCCTACCTCCTCCAAACAAGCCTCAAATCCGAGACCTTGCATCTCGGCCGATCCGTCCACGCCCGCGTCGTCAAAGCCGGGCTCTCTGTAAGTGTCTACCTCACCAACAACCTCATCAACTACTATGCCAAAAATGGCTCCTTTACCGACGCCAATCGCCTGTTTGATGAAATGCCTCTTAGGAATATATTCTCTTGGAATTCCGTTCTTTCTATGCACGCGAAGGCTGGGCGGATCGAGTTAGCCGGTGAGGTGTTCGATAAAATGCCCGAGAGGGACTCTGTTTCTTGGACCACGATGATCGTCGGATTTAATCTGATGGGTCGGTTTGAAAAGGTAGTAAACACGTTCCTAGACATGGTTCGAGCTGGGATCCCTCCGACCCAGTTCACGTTTACTAACGTCTTCTCCTCCTGCGCGGCGACGGAGGCTCGTGATGTTGGTAGGAAGGTGCATTCATTTGTGGTCAAGCTAGGGTTTAGTAGTTGTGTTCCCGTCGCTAATTCAATTCTAAACATGTATGGGAAATCCGGGGACGCCGAGACGGCAAAGATTGTTTTCGATAGGATGAAACTGAGGAGCATATCGAGTTGGAACTCGATGATTTCCTTGTATGCTCAGTCGAGTAGGATGGATCTCGCGGTGGCCCAGTTCGAGGAGATGAGAGAACGAAGCGTTGTCTCTTGGAATGCGATAATAGCGGGATACAATCAAAACGGCTCCGATCTAAAGGCTTTGGAGTTCTTTTCATTTATGCTTAAAGGCCCTTCTTTGATCCTCGACAATTTTACGCTAACAAGTGTATTATCTTCTTGTGCCAATCTTGGTATATTGAAATTGGGAAAGCAAATACATGCATATGTAGTGAGAAGCGAATTGCCATGTAACGGGCAGGTAGGGAATGCTTTGATCTCAATGTATGCAAAGTCGGGTGGTGTCGAAAGTGCTCGAAAAATTGTGGAGAAAACACTCGCTTCCGATCTAAATGTGATATCATTTACAGCTTTATTAGAAGGTTATGTCAAGCTCGGAGACCTGCAACCGGCTAGAGAAATCTTCGACTTGATGAATTACCGCGATGTGGTAGCGTGGACGGCTATGATAGTTGGTTATGCGCAAAATGGTTTTAACAGTGATGCTGTGGAACTCTTCAAGATGATGCTTGAAAAGGGGCCAAAGCCAAATACTTATACTCTTGCTGCAGTTCTAAGTGTTTGTTCGAGCTTGGCTTCGTTGGATCACGGAAAACAAATTCACTGTAAAGCCATAAGATCAGGGGAAATATGTTCTGTTTCTGTTAGTAATGCGATTATCACCATGTACGCTCGTTCGGGGAGCATTTCATGGGCGAGAAGAGTGTTTGATCAAATTTATTGGCTTAAGGAAACGATCACGTGGACTTCGATGATCATCGCTTTGGCTCAACATGGGCTGGCGGAACAAGCCATCAACCTGTTCGAGGAAATGCTTAAGATAGGCGTGAAGCCCGACCATATAACTTACGTGGGGGTGATTTCAGCGTGCACGCATGGGGGATTGGTAAGAGAAGGAAAGGGGTATTTTGAACAGATGCAGCACGAGCACATGATCGTGCCCACGCCGAGCCATTACTCGTGCATGATCGATCTCTTTGCACGAGCTGGTTGGCTCCGAGAAGCCCAAGAATTCATCGAGAGAATGCCGATAGAGCCGGATTCTATTGCGTGGGGGTCGCTTCTCTCCGCTTGTAAAGTGTACAAAAATGCCGACTTGGCGAAAACAGCTGCGGAAAGAATACTAGCTATCGATCCTGAAAACGGTGGGGCTTATTCCGCGCTTGCTAATGTTTACTCTGCTTGCGGGAGGTGGGATGATGCTGCTAAAACTTGGAAACTGATGAAGGAGAGGTGTGTGAGAAAGGAGCAGGGGTTCAGTTGGATTCAGGTCAAGAACAAAGTCCATGTTTTCGGGGTCGAAGATGGGTTGCACCCCGACAGGGAGGCGGTATACAAAACGGCCGCGAACATATGGGAGGAGATCAAGAAAGCAGGGTTTGTTCCCAATATCCAATCCGTGTTGCACGACATCGACGACGAACTCAAAGAGCAATTACTTAGTCATCACAGCGAGAAGCTGGCGATCGCTTACGGTCTGATCAGCACTCCGGAGAAGACCACTTTGAGAATTATGAAGAACTTACGGGTGTGCAACGATTGTCACACCGCGATAAAATTCATATCCAAGGTCGTCGATAGGGAGATCATAGTGAGAGACGCGACTCGGTTTCATCATTTCAGGGATGGATTTTGCTCATGCAAGGACTACTGGTAGGAAAAGTTGTTGCTCTCCAAAAAGATGTGTTTGAGTAGAGAAATTGTGGATATTCAAATTTTGATTGTTTGTGAACTCTAATTTCGCAAATAATGCTCAAAGAAGAAACAAATAGATACGAAAAACTGGAATGGATTTTGTGGTTCATGAAGTTGTTTTAACTGGAGATTTTGCACTTTGGTCCTGTAAACAAACGAGTTAATACTAAGCCTTGTTTACCATTATCTTGTTTCATTTACGCAACCCGATATCAAGCAACAAGTCGAGGCGCGCTCCGACTCCCACCGAACATCTCCGCAAGCACTCAGAACCGCCGAGAGAACAAAGTTGTCGACATCAAACCCTTCTTCCTGCATTCGATACATAAGCTTCAAAGCGTCTTTACAGCGCCCATTCTTCGCGTACCCTATCACCATTACTTTCCATGTGACCGAGTTTCTATCCGGCATCTCATCGAACACTCTTAGAGCATCGGCTACATCTCCGCACCTCATGTACATATCGATCAACGAACTTCCCACGAACACATTCTCGAGAGCTCTAGCCTTGCTCACACATGCATGAATCCATTTTCCATAATGCACATCTTCTAGTCTCGCGCAAGCTTTCAACGCCGAAGAGTAAGTGAACATGTTCGGCTTCACATTGTCCCACAACATATCATTCAGCAATTTTAGTGCTTCCGACCTGTATCCGAGACTGCTGTATCCCGAAATCATGGCCGTCCATGAGATAACATCTCTCGCGGGCATTGATTCGAGAATTTTCGCTGCATAATTGTAGTCTCCACATTTACAATAGAACCAAATAAGAGTGCTCCCAATATGAATGTTCTCCAAAACAAGATTTTTTATTACTTGAGCATGAACTTCTTTTCCGAGGTATGGAGATCCTATAGAACCGCAGGCACTAAGAACGCTAACAATCGTTTGGTTATTAACAAATACGCGCCTTCTCTTCATTCTTTGAAACAATGATATGGCCTCCTCTCCAAAACCGCTTCGAGCATAACCCGATATCATAGAAGTCCACGTAACTGTGTTTCTTTTGGGCATTAAATCGAACACTATCCTAGCATCTAGGACCTCCCCACATCTAACATACATGTTCACAAGCGAACTACCGACATACACATCTTGCTTGAACAAACCTTTAGCTACAGCACCATGCAGTTGCTTTCCTAATCTTAAATCCTTCGCTTCCCCGCAAGCCTTCAGAACACTGCACACAGTGAACTCGTTAGGGTGAAAGCCGTGATATTGCATCGACGAAAACATCGAAAAGGCTTCATCTACTAGCCCGTGCTGAGCATAAGCCGTGATCATTGTAGTCCAACAAACAACATCTTTGTCGGGCATTTTATCGAACACTTTAAATGCCCCCAAAAGATCACCACATCGCGAATAGAAGTATACAAGTGCACTATCAACTATCAAATTATTCCGTCTACCCTTCGCTACACAAGCATGAACCTGTTTCCCGAGATCAGCATCAAACCTATTGCCGCAAAACTTTAGTAAACAAACGAAGGTCAATCCGTTCGCCTCGACATCGCTAGCGATCATTTCCTTAAATAGAGCCAACACTTCATCATCAAGACCCATGCTTAAATACCCGTTAAGAACGGCCGTCCACGAAACGACGTTTCTCTCGGGCATACCATCGAACACCTTCCTCGCATCCCATAATTCGCGAAACCTAACATAAGAACTAATAAGATTGTTCGCGACAAAAGGCGCACGACGATCGAATCGCCTAATCGCGACCGCGTGCACGCATCTGACCTGCTTCAAACTGGAGCAGGATTTGAGATGGGCGGCAAACGATTCAAGGTCGTACCTTGGAAGCCGAAAGGAGCCAACAAAATCCTCTTCTGGGTTCTGCGGAGAGGGGTTCGTCGAAAAGGAGGGGTTTTGCGAAGGGAAAGATTGGGATTTGAGGGTTCTCTTGTGGGGCTTGATGTGAATGGGCTTTTTGGGAGCTTCTTTGGATGGGAATGGTGGGGAGGGTGGGGAGGGGAGAGGCGAAGGGTGGTGGGTTTGGAAGAGGGAGAGTGGGAGAGAAGGAGATGAGAGCATTGGGGTGGGGGGGGGGGGGGGGGGGGGGAGAGGAGATGAAAAAGTCGGCAATGGAGTTCAATTCGTCGGCGACTTTTATTTTGAGTTGGACACGGCAACTTGAGATGTTTCGCCGCCGAAATTAGGGCTGGATTGTAAGAGTCGGCAACTTGGATTTCTTTATATATTTTTTCAAATTTTTTAATTTAAATTTATTTTTATTCTCACTTTTTTATGTAGACTGTAGCATTCTAAACCCTAAGAAGTAAAAACTGCATTTTCAAAAAATATCGTTACGAATTTGTGTAAAATTTTTAGATGCATTCTTATTTATTATTAAATTTTATTGTATATTGAAAGGCGCGGAGGTTAACTAAAATTAAAATTGAAAACCTTAACTCTGCACTAAAAGTTGCTTGATGTTAAATTTGTCAAAACTAAATGTTTCGCCCAGCTTGAGCTTACATAAGGTTTACTTATTATGTTTCGCAATTCAATTGCTGCAAAGTTTAGCAAATCACAATGCTTCACCATTTGATTTCAATGCTTTGAAGATTTCGATTTGTTGAAATGGAGGTGTTTAGATGTTACTAACTCTGTTCTACCTGTGTTCTTTTCTTGTGTAGAGAGAAATTGAATTTTATGGTCAGAAGCTAAAAAAAAGAAAGACAAATAAAAAATGGAATACAAACCAAACAAGGTCTACATAGTTTTTTTTTTTTTTTTTTCCTTTCAATTCCTCTCAGAAAAACGAACTAATGCCCCAAGTAGCCTCATTCAAGAAAAATATTCCCCATCTAGCTTTCTTTTTAAAAAATTTTCCAAACTAGCATCATTTCTATGGATTAGAAAAAAAAAAATAATTAAGAGTATTTACACTTTAATTAAGAAAAAAAATATTATTTTTTTCTCTCTCCTTCACCCACTTTCTCTTTTTTTCTCTCTCCTTCACCCATTTTAATTATTATTTTTTTTCTAATCCATAGAAATGAGGCTAGTTTGAGAATTTTTTAAAAAGAAGGCTAGATGGAGAATATTTTTCTTGAATGAGGCTACTTGGGGCATTAGTTCCAGAAAAACCACATCATTTAAACCAAATTGAGCTTGTATAGGAGATTGGACCCATTGAGGATGTTGGGAATCTGGTATTCGTCCCGGTACCAGATTTTGTGAATCTGCAATCTGTTTCGGTACCGCAATCTATTCCGGTACGGCTTAGTGTTCGGATTCCACAACGGAAGCGTCAAATCGAATTTTTACCATAAACCCGCTTTCTCAACAAAAACTGGAACCAATACAATCATAAAGAGAAAAAAAACTAAAACAGAAAATACAGATGAAATAAGATTCATTAACCAAGAGAATCATTACACCGACTCCTCTTCTGCAATAGAGTAGCTTCAACCCGAGCTCTCTTCTTGAATCTCTCTCACCCTTCTCTTGTCTTCTATAAATCTAGAAGACTTCTCTGTTTGAACGCACCCGTACGTGCATCCAAAATCATGAACATCTTGGCCATGCCATATGGATGTGGCTAAATCCTAGCCCCCACTATATTTATGGGTTAAAATATGTCCAACATCCTGCTCGTGACAATAGGCCCAGAAGACTAATAAGTTGAGTTGGGTGAGTCCAATAAGTTGAGTGGGACTGCAGTCCACAATAGACCAAACGGCAAGAGGCCCAATAATAGACCTAACGTCCAGATGGATTCAGTCCGGTCGAGATCCGTGGACGCCGTGTCTGTATGCTTTAAATGAATTGATTGCATATTTTTAAGAGCTCGAGCTTTTGGGATTAATGGTTAGCGTCAACCATCTGACAAGTGATATCAGAGCCAGTGGCACGGGCTCGATTCCTACATGGTGCAGGTGTTGGAGGGAGGATTATTGACTATTTATTTATGGGTTAAAAATAGGTCCAACATCCTGCCCATGACAATAGGCCCAGGAGACAAATAAGTTGAGTTGGGTGAGCCCAATAAGTTGAGTAGGGTTGCGGTCCATAATAGATCTAACGGCAAAAAGCCCAACAATAGACCTAATGTTCAGGTGGGTTGAATCCGATCGAGACCCGTGGGTGCTGTGTCTGTATACTTTAAGTGAATTGATTGCATATCTCTAAAAGCTCGAGCTTTTGGGATTAATGGTTAGCGCCAACGATCCGACACCACTTTCATGTTATATGGGTGTGGTTAAACTCTACCACCACCACCAAAATAATAGTACATATGCTATATTTATATCTTACATCAAAAGTTAAATATTAATCTTAATCCAACTAAAATTCAACTACAAATCTAACCATATCCTAACCGAGGAAATTAGTTATCTCAATAACCAGCTGGGAGACCACCTTTTCTTGGATCACTTACTGCAGTTAAATCTCCAAACATAACCCCATTTCGTTCCCGCGAGCTCTCCAAATTGTGAACAATAAATTGGCATATTGTTCCACCTGCTAGTGCTTGTAAAACATGGCCCTTCTTCTGCAGTTGTGCTCGTGTCGCCGCAGGAACTTCAAAGTGATCTCCCAATACTGTTGTCCAGTTCTCATATTGAACCACATTCGGAATAAGCTGCGAAAAATTAGAAACTATGATTCTGGTAACACATATGCTATTCATTTTTGCAAGATATTTATGTATAGTAATCCACACAAGACTTAAAACTTTAGCTAGCAAAGAATTACTTTTATTGAGGAAAAATGGCAAAGTTGAGGGTACACAACAAAACCTCATGATACAAACGTGGAGCCAAGACCGAAGATAACGGATCCAATCCTTTGGCGAAATGATTCAAGAACACTTCAACAGTCCCAGCAGTGATCATCGTGCCTCCGCTGGCCCCGACAACACCCTTCAATTGCCCATCCTACCAAAGGCATTGATGATAAAGATGACGAGAAAAAATTACAGCAAATTCCTAGATGGAAATAGTCGTCGTCCTACTTCGATGATTCCGTGCACGTATCGATTAGTAATGCGCATGAATCTATGTCCAAACTACGAGAAGCAGCAAAGTCATTCATTGATTACGAAAGGAAAGCGAGCACCTTAAGAATGATTGTTGGTGTCATGGAGGATAATGGCCTTTTGAAAGGCCTGATAAAATTTGCAGGAGCTGGTGGTGGAGTGTTAGCAGAAGCATTTGCGGGTATAGAAAAATCATCCATCTCATTGTTTAGCAATATCCCTGTACTTGGGGACATAATCTGGGACCCAAAGTATGAGTTTACTGTACTGGTCATTGACACAGCATTGCGCTCGCTGTCGACAACGCACAGGTGACTGGTTCCGTGATCATGAACGATGTTCCACCTAAAATGTGAAGCTGATTAGAAACAGCAATTCTATGTGGCTCTTCATAGATGGACAGACATAATAAAGAACACAACTTCTCAGGTGTCAGAGTTCGATTACGTAAAACGCGAATAACACGCTAGGCAAATCTCTATTGCTAGATAATAGTAAAGTTTCGCTTACCTTCCACCGTAATGGTTGGGCCCGAAAGTCATATTATCAAGTATGGTTTTCTTCAAATCTCCCGCAAACTTGGGAGATAACATATCAGATATTACTTCAGAAACATTTACAAAGTCAGGATCGCCGAGATTCATTCTTACAGCAAAAAAATGCTTTAATGATTCGATAAGCCGATGAAGACCGAGGGTGCCAGAAACACCCAAAGGAATTCCATATTGAGCAAGAATGTTTAATATCTGTGCCAACAACAAAAGGAAGAGAAAAGAAAAGTATCTGTTTAAGTCTTAAGGTTCAGTTGTATGTTGTACATTTAAAACCTGTCATATAATAACAAAGAAGAACACTTACAAGGATCATTCCAGCACCGCCGGCCGAAGGGGGCGGCATGCCCAATATTGTTAGACCCATCACATCCGCGTTTATCGGTTCTTGAACTTTTACTCGATACTTCTGCAAATCTTTCATGGTCAAGATACCGCCTAACTTGCGAACATCTCTAACCAAGTTAATCCCAACTGACCCATTATAAAGTGCATCTGGTCCAAGCTCTGCAATAGCTCTTAATGTTCGAGAAAGCTTTCGATTGCGACAAATATCACCAAGCTTTAAGAGATCACCTTTTGACGTAAACACACTTCGCAGGCCCTTGTCATTTAAAATGCCTGATCTTGTCTTCTCCATCTGCATATGGAGATAAGGGGAAATCCGAAAGCCCTTCCGAGCAAATTGCTCAGCCGGTCGGACCAGCCGTTTCCATGGAAGCTTGCCATGCTGCTTCCAAGCCTCATAAAGGCCTGCAACTTCTGCTGGCACAGCTATAGATAGAGCACCACTTGACTTTAGTGCAGAATTTCTCGCATACATGTTCTACATATACATCATAAATTTTCCGAATTCGTTCAATAAAGATGATTCTCGAATGCGAATGAAGGATATGGGAGTAGAGATATGCTAAAATGCCAATTCTACTGCAACTCAGCATAGAACAAAAGAGACAAAAAAAAGACTAAAAAGAATCATTAAAGAATCCTGCATAATCTTATGCAATCAATGAATTGTAGAACTCATTAAAGAGTCATTCTAAATCCTCTTCACTACATTTTCTGGGACAAAAGAAGAAGGAAAAAGAAAAGTAATGGTACCTCACTAAATCTGTTAGATGTGACTCAAAATCAGAATCGCTTCGATATTATGATTCAAGTTCGCGGACGGCTTCGCGGTGCGACAGGAAATTTTGCGGATGTCTGTGGTGGAAGCAAAGGGCTCGGGCTGCTAGGGATTCGATCCACTAAGGAAAAATCCTAATTTCTCTTTTATTTGCCCTAGAGTGAGATCGAGCGATGTATGTTGAATAACTCTTGTATTCCCTCTTTTCTATATAGTGAAACCTCTCATCTTTCGCCCGTGGTTTTTTTCCTACAAAGGATTTTTCACGTAAATCTGTGTGTTAATTCTCTGTCGTGCAATTTTGATTTTACTTTTCTGTCGTGATCGCCAATTGATTTTGTTTAGTTTGTGCGCTCGTTGCTAACAAAATCCTCTATGAACCCAATAGCATGCATATAACTCATGCTATGCCTAGAAGCCACTAAATTAGTTAAAAGATACAGAGCACTAAAAGGCAACAACAGAAAAACAACTTGACAAAATTTATCAATTTTATACCACCTACTAAGAAAAGATGCCAAAATAAACAATACCCACTTTTTTTAGTAATTCTAATTACCAGGAAAGAGTGTGAGAATAGTGACTTAAATGATTGATGTAAAGAGTTGACCCCATTACCTCTTGAAACTTAGTTGCTAATACTATATATTGTCTAAAAAATCAATCTAATTAAAAGTAGTTCAAAAGTAATTCTAACCGGCACTCGAGTGAAAGATGCACTAACAAATAAAATTTGAATGCTTGATAAATGATTTGCAAACTCGATCTTCCCTCAACTATCATTTCCCTTTAAGAAGTGATGACCGACTGAGATTTCGAGTCTTTAAATATGTTGTCTTATACATTCTTCGGTAACAATAGTCAGGTTTTTGTTAATGTAACAATCCGACCCGATAGTAATAATAACTCGTTGGGCCCAAAACTACTAGCCCAAAATGCTTAAGCCTAGCAATTATTAATAGCATGTCTTTATCTTATATTATCAATCAGAATTTTTTTTCTATCCGATGTGGGACTATTGGAACGTTATAGACACCCCCCTGTTTAGATCTTAACGCCCTCGTTAGGTCCAAACCTAATAACATATAACAGACATAGAACAGAATTATCAGGCGAGGTAGCTCTCACTAAACCTGTGGTGTAGCACTTTGCCCTATATAGCACTTAGCCCTCACACTTCCGGTTGATATTTGTCTCTGATACTAATTATAATGACGCGACCCGCTAGAAATAATAACTTGTTGGGTCCAAAACTAATCATAGACATGATCAGAATTACGTGGTAAAATTCTAGAAGTAAACCTGTGGTGACTCTCACCAACCCTGTGGTGTAATATTTTGTCATGTATAACACAGAGCTCTCACACTTCCGGCTAATATTTGTCTCTAATACTAATTGTAATGACCTGACCCGCAAACAATAATAATTCGTTGGGCCCAAAACCTAATCACAGATCACAAACAGAGATCAGAATTTTCAGGCGATGTAAACTATTATCGGGTGATGGAAGCTTACATCGCCCGATAATTCTGATCACTATTAGGTTTGTACCAAACGAGGACGTCAAGATTTAAATGGGGGAGTCTGTAATATTGTCACGACTTGATCTGCTATCAATAATAACTTGTTGGATCTAAACCACAAGCCCAAAATACTTAATCTCGATTATTATTAGTAGGGTGCGATGTCTCTTATATTCTCAATCAATCAAAATCCGTTTTTCATCTGATGTGTTTTATCTGATGTGGGACGGGGCGTTAGGACGTCAAGGTCCAAACTGTCACAGAGGTGGCTCCGACCAAACTGTCACACTTTCGGCTGCTATTCCGCTCTGATACTAAATATAATGATCCGATTCACTAGCAATAATAACTTGTTGTGCCTAAACCAACAACCCAAAATATTTAAGCCCAGTTTTATTTAATAGCGGTGCAAATCCGATCGCATATCATAGAGCTTAGATCTCACCGGAAGTCTTTGATGCCAATTGTAACGACCCAACCCGCTAATAATCATATAACTCGTTGGGCACTAACTATCGGCCCAAAGTACTTAAACCTAGTTTTATTTTTACTAGCGTGTATGATCACATATATTCTCAATCAGAACCCATATTCTATATGATGTGAGACTATTAAAGCGTTACAATTAAACAATTAATTTTAAAAAAAAATCTTAAAGATTACATGAGTGAAATCTCTTACTTTGATACAATATTAAACAAAAGTTTAATATTTTGGATAATTACCTACATACTATTCAAATATATTTGACCTTCATATTTACTCCTAAAAAGTTTACGTAACGAAATCTCTCTCTAAAGTTTCTTTGTCAAAATGTTAACAATTAAAAACTTTAGCTTTTACGTCATTCACTTTTTGTCACATAAACTATTATATTTTTTTGAGAGAAAGGTAGCATACTGCCGCTTCATTCAAGGCGAAAATGAATTTAGCAGTTGGGTCGCCGGTGGTTGACCCGAAAGAAAAAAAAAAAAAAAAAACGCTAGGGGCAGGAGAGGTCCCAAGCGGAGCGAGAAGATCTGATATCAACGAGTATAGCGGGTAATAAACTATTATATTTTAGTTTAAATGTATAGTTATCTAAATTGAAGTTAAATTCTGATCTCATTAGGATAAAATATAATTCAAATTTAATTTAACATATAGAGATCATAAGTATAGGAATTTAATTCAACTAGAATTAAAATTAGACTCCAAATTAGAGTCATATATTATATAGAGATAATTATTTGTGTATCCCTAAAATCTGAAAAAATATCTGATTTACCTTTCTTATTATTTTCTTTCTAATATACCCTTCATACGTTCCACCATTATTAAAAATATTCAGGGCAAAATAGTATTTTTATACAGATAACGACAGCTCCTTCATGAGTATTTTAGAAAAAAATTGAAACGTAAGAAGAGTAATTTTAATATTAACCTTCTAAGAGGAATAAATCTAAAAATAAAAAAATTTTTAGGAATATATAGAAAATTGCCCCTATTATATAATGCATGCTAAATTGCGAGGACCAAATTAGAAGAAATTAAGCTCTCAATTAAAATCTAAGCTGTTTCTCTCACTCGAACGGACCAACATAAATGCACATCGCGTGTTATTTGATTTTTGGTATTTTCCACGATATTTCAGATGTAAACTTCCATCCAGTCTCTTCCAGATAAGTACAGAATAAGTCCATCTCGCGCGTCTGTTTCCGAAGTTTCTGTTAACTTTTGGACACGTTAATATCATTTTTCGTTTTTTTTTTTTAATCTACTTTTTATTTTTTTAATTTAATATAAACAGTAAAATAGAAAAACTTTAGTTCCACAACTATAAGCAAAACAAAAAAAAAAAAAAAAGGTTCACTTGAACTCTGGTTCGCGGAAATCTAATTCAACTTAAACTTCAGGTGAAATAATCAGGCCCTAACTTTTTTGAAAAGATCACAAATGGGTTTTTTTTTTTTTTTGTCTGAAAGTTTTTACCGTAGAACAGTAAAAATTAACTCTAGTATAATTGAAAAAAAAAAAAAAAAAAAAAAAAAAAAAAAACAGTACTGTTTTGAGAGGTAGTTATGAAGGTGGGGTATTTTGACGTTAACCTCGGAAGCAGCGGAGGGCGCGGTCTCCCGCATGTCGAAGGCCTGGGCGAGGGCGCCGGCGCGGGAGCGGGCGAGGTTGACGAGCATGAAGGCGCCGCCGCCGATGCCGCTGGACGCGGGGCTCAGCACGCCCAGGCAGAGCGCGGCCGCGACCGCGGCGTCGACGGCGTGGCCGCCCTCGCGGAGCGCGTCCCTCCCCACGGCGGAGCACCGCCCGTCGTCGGCTGCGACGGCGCCGCCGCGCGGCGACGCCGACACCGCCTCGCGGCGCGCCGCGTGGGCGGGGCGGGGAGAGGCGACGGCGCCGATGAGGAGGAGGAGGACGAGGGTAATGGCCAAGCGCAAGCGCAAGCGCAATCGCAATCGCAATGGTGCTGCGGATAAGAAGTGAGGAGAGGGGTTAGAGAGAGAGAGAGCTTGGAGCTCACCGGCCATGGCGACGGGGGAGAGAGAGCTTGAGCTCAAGCTCGAGGACGAGAGAGAGAGAGAGAGGGAGAGTTTGGCGTGGACCAACGCTACTCATACAATACTCATACAATGAAGAGATTTTTTTTATTTATTTATTTTTTTGAGAGAGAAAGATAGTCGGTTCGTTTATTTTTGAGATAAACTTAGCTTGAAATGTGAAACAACTAGACTTTAAACTCGAATCTCGACTGTCAACCACCAAATTTTTTGCCACTTATATTAGTGACGGTTGATAATCGAGAATTTTTTTAAAAAAATATTTATTCGTAGACAATAAATGGATGCACATTTAAAATTTCATTTATTTCAGAATAATATAGATTTTATTAGTTATTTCAAAATTATTAGTAATTATTTTTAATTTTATATAAATAAAATATATACGTATTATTGTTTTTTTTTGGTATAACTTCAAAAAAAAATTATAATTAACAAATGATCCTTTCAAAAATATATATATAAAAATAATTTTTCTTTAAGCCAACTCAGCACTAAGTAGGAATTATTTTTATGAAAGCGATAAATTGTGAAGGCAGTGAACAATTCATCGTCTTTTAAAAATAACTCCTACTTAGTGCTACGGAGTTCGCAATATATATATATATATATATATATTTAAATACAATTTTTAGAGAATTATTTTATAAATTATAAATTTTTTAAAGATCGTGAAATAAAAAAATTATGTGGGACTGTATTGTGTAGGGTGCCAATGAAACCAACAAGAGTGAGCTTGGTCGTACGTTGAGGACTAAAATTTATTTTTTTTTATTAAGAAAATGGAACTACACTATTCATTTTATTTATTTTGTTAAAAAATAAATTTAATTAAAAATTATGAAACAGCCAAATTTTAAATTTCGAATTTCAAGTATTAATCATCAAATTATTTGTCACTTGTCCTTGGGATGGCTAGTATTATCATTAAGGACTTATTTATTAATTTGGATGAAAATGGTGAGAGGTAAAATTATTTTTCACCATAAATAATTATATTTGCTGTTTGGTTCTTCATAATAAAAGTAAAATTAAAATTCTACTTATCTAAAATAGGTCCAAAGTCAATTACGGTGAAAAAAAATAAAAAAATAATAATAATACAAATAATAATACTAATATATTTAAATATATTTAATAATGATATTAATTATTTTTTTATTTAGTTTATTTATTTAAAATATAATAAAATTTGATTATTTAAGTTTTTATTTTTTTTATTTAGTTTGTATATTAAATATGATGAAAATTAATTAGTTGAGTATTAATATTTTATTTACTCTATAATTTTAATATTGTATTATTATAATTTATAGAAAAATGCTATGTGTACACCCGTAAGGGGTGTACATCTCACACCCCCACCCATCTAAGGGTGGGGGTGTGATGATGGGTCACTTGATGTGACCCCTAAAAAATATCGCCACCATTAAAATGGTGGAGATGTATGATGTACACCCCTTCGGAGTGTACATGTAGCATTGCTCATTCATATATAAAAAAATTACTTTAGTTGTTTTAGATTATATTTTTAATTATAGAGGAATATAATTATATTATTTTTTATTTATTACTTTTTTGTTAAAATATATAGAGGGGATTCTGAAATTGCCTCCTCAACTTCCTTAAAGATTGGGATTTAGTTTTAGTAATAATAATAATAATAATAAAAAAACAATTTTTTAGTTATAACTTTAATTACCTTTTATATGCCAATTAATGAGTATTAACTAATACAATTATTAAATTTGATAAAACTTTTAAGTAAACTAAGTTTAAAAATGCAATTTATTACTACTACATAGGATTAGAGTCCCACTACTTTGTATGTAGATTCATCATCTTAAAATTCTAGACGAATTTAAAACTATGATGAAAGTTTATACAATTTTTAACAAAGAAAATAATCCAAACATAAACTAAATTAAAGTACAAGGAGCTTTTCTTCTTTTTTTTTGGAATTTATCTCTTTTCTCCCCCCCTTGTGTTAATCCAAAATCATAAAATGAGGAAGCTTGTAGAAACAAATGGACAAGAAAGTTTGGCATAAATGTTGTTAAGGTAGGTCATTAGTCAAGCTTTGATTAATTACTTAAATATTTACCAATTAAGAAACTACTTTGGCCACGCGGACAAAAATTATATGGTGATTATCCTCAAAGCAAGTGCTTTGGTTATAGTTTTAGATTTAGTTTGATTAAAGGCTAAATTACAGAAAATTTTTCTGTAATATCTCGCTTTTTTACTTTGTCTTTCTGTCTTTTAAAAATCTATATTTTGCCTCCTCGTAATTACCGAATTATCTTTAGGAAACAACGGCGTTAACGGATGAGGTAAATTGACGAAAATGTCCTTACCTTGTATTGAAGAGAGAATGGATTTTAGTTTATTTTTCGTCATTTTTGAAGAATATTTTGGGTATATCTAATAATATTTTTTAAAAAATTGACGGTTCACTCACGGAATGGTAACGGCAGGGGTAAATGCATATTTCGGTAATTACGATGGGACAAAATATAGGCTTTTAAAAAATAGGAGGACAAAATAAAAAAGCGGGATAGTATAGAAAAATTTTATGTAATTTAGCCTTGATCAAAATATATCCTGCACTTGATGCACTGGTCACAGTTGTCCCAGTAAGGAGATCAGTGCGTGTTTATTTAGGACAAAAATTATATGAAGATTATCTATCCTAATTAATAAATTAAGGTACTTGCTTTGGGGATGATGCTCACATATTTTTTTTAAAAAAAAATTATATAACTAATGGGTTTAAATCTAGAATAATTTTTCGGTTTGCGTGGATTCTAGTAAATAAATCACAATTTTCACTCATATTGATTTTGTGACGCCCCACTTTCCAGAGGGTCACCCATCCTAGAACTACTCTAGCTCTAGCACGCTTAACTCTCATAACCTCTTGGATTTTGCTACCATCCAAAATGCTATAGCCAGGTTAAGAAATTTAGTCCTATTATATCATTTATATATAGGACTAATCCAAATTCTGGGGGTGTCACATTCTTCCCCCCTTTAAGCCCTGACGTCCACGTCAGGCTCAAGCACACTCACAAGCACCAGGCGATGTGAGACTTGTCTCACTAGCCTTATCCGACCTTGTGGGGAGCTACACTCCACCCACAACGGTCATTAGCCGGGGAGCCTCGCTCTACCCGCTATATAACCCTGGCTCAGCCGAGACTCATCTCACATTTCCGGCTGGTGAATAGCTCTGATACCAACTGTGACGCCCCACTTCCCAGGGGGTCACCCATCCTAGAACTACTCTAGCTCTAGCACGCTTAACTCTCATAACCTCTTGGATCTTGCTACCATCCAAAATGCTATAGCCAGGTTAAGAGATTTAGTCCTATTATATCATTTATATATAGGACTAATCCAAATTCCGGGGGTGTCACAGATTTGTTGTGGACTGAAATTCTGTGACTATGTTTTGGAGATTCCTCAACTTGCATTATTTGTGTTCTTAGTTTGAGCAGAGGGTTGTCGGCTATTTAATTATGGATTAAAATAGATTTAATTTTTTGCTTTGTAATAGTAGGTCCAGAAGATTAATAAGTTGAGTTGGGTGAGCCCAATAAGTTGAGTGGGGCTGCGGTCCACAATAGACCTAACGGCAAGAGGCCCAACAATAGACCTAACGTCCAGGTGGATTGAGTCCGGTCGAGACCTGTGGGCGCTGTGTCTGTACGCTTTAAGTGAATTGGTTGCGTATTTCTAACATCTCGAGCTTTTGGGATTAATGATAAGCGCCAACGATCCGACAAGAGGTATCAGAGCCAGTGGCACGGGTTCGATTCCCACACGGTCTAGGGTCTAGGGTGTCAACGAGCCGAACACGAGCGAGCTGGGATCAGCTCGTGTTCGGCTCGTTTAAATATCATAAACGAGCCGAACACTAGCTAGCTCGTGAACAATAAGTTTGATTTTCATTCATACTATTAGGTATAAAGTTGAAAAAAAATTAAAAAATTAAAATTTTAATTTAATAATTAAAATTCATAAATAATTGATAGTCTAAAATCTAAATAGTAAAATTTATATATATATAAATTAATAGCCTAAAATCTAAATAATAAAGTTTATATATATATTCGAGCGGTTAACGAGCCGAACACGAGCGAGCTGGCCCTAGCTCGTGTTCGGCTCGTTTATTAAACGAGCTAAAAAATTCGGCTCGTGTTCGGCTCGTGTTCGGCTCGTTTATTAAACGAGCTAAAAAATTCGGCTCGTGTTCGGCTCGTTTACTAAACGAGCGATTCAATCTCGAGCTCATTTCGAGCCGAACACGAGCTGGCTCGCGAATAGCGAGCTGGATTGTCATTCCTACACACAGTGCAAGTGTTGGGGCGGGGGGGGGGGGGATTGTTGGCTATTTAATTATGGGTTAAAATATGCCCAACTTTCTGTCCCGTGACAATAGGGTCAGGAGACTAATAAGTTGAATTGGGTGAGCCCAATGAATTGAGTGAGGCTGCGGTCCACAATAGACCTAACGGCAAGAGGCCTAATAATAGACCTAACGTCCAAATGGATTGAGTCCGGTCGAGACCCGTGAGCGTTGTGTCCGTACGTTTTAAGTGAATTGGTTGCGTATGTCTAACAGCTTGAGCTTTTGGAATTAATGGTTAGAGCCAACGATCTGACAAGGATTATTCAATTTTACGTTTTCGATTTGCCGACAGTTTCACGGTGCGGAAACAAATTTTGAAAAATATTTTGAGAAAAAAAAATTGGTTGTCTTTGGTGGAAAGCGAAGGGCTCAAACTGATAGGATCCGATAAGAAAAACCCGTTATGAAGTATTTGTTCTCCTTTTTTTTTATCCTAGCGAGATCGAGCGATTGTATGAAGAATAATTTGTATGCCCTTTTCTCATTTGGTAAAACTCTTCATTTTCGTCCGTAATTTTTTTTCTGTAAAAAAATTTCTGCATAAATGTTTGTGTCATTTATTTTTTATCGTGCATTTGAGATTTGCTTTGTTTAGTGATCGTCTTTGATTTCGTTTGTACGCTAGTCGTAACAATAAGTTATGACCAACTAAAAGTGCCTAATTTTGTCAAACATTTTAGCTGAGTTGTTTAAAGTAGCAATTACAACAGCTATTTTTTGTAAAATCTCAAAAATAGTTTCAAACTATCATTGAAATAGTGATATGAAGTTACAGTGACAAATGTGTAGTTTTTGAAGAAATTTGATTTGTTACTTTCTGAAATAAAAAGATTATTCTAAAAATTTGGTGAAAGGGTTCAACATCTTATGATAGAACAATAATCTAAAAATAGATGACACCATAACACAAATTCCATATAACTATAAAAAAGTTAATATTTAAGGACGCTTGTTTGTATACTTAATGATATTTAAAAATGTCTTAATATATTATAGTGTTGCATTTAAAAACGTCGGTTAAAACTTTGGCAAATAAGGAATCGTCACATATATACCGATACTTATGTCAAGCGACGGTAAAATATGTGCTGATACTTTAAAGCGTCAGTATTTTTTAAAATCCTAATGCTTTAGAGTGTCGACAAATTAAAAATAATAATAAAATTTATTATTTAATTAATTAGTTTAATATAATAAATAATTTACATGACGATATTTTTTGAAGCGTCGCCATTTTCAATATTGTAAAAATATTTAGTGACATTTATCTCAAGCGTCGTCTAAAAAGCGTCCTTATATTAATTATTTTTTATAGTTAATTTAATATTATATATATATATATATATATATCACCTTGTAAAAGAAGTAATGTTTGTGCCAATTATGCAATTCAAATTTTATTAATCAAAGAAAAGAGTCCCTACTTGATTTTGAGTATTCCAGGATTTACTGCTAAGGAGATGCATGCTTATAAGCAACACCAATAAATAGGAGTCAAAATGTGTCAAGTTCAATGGTGGGGAAAAGTAGGTAAAGAGAAGGAGACAATTTACAAGATCTAAGAACCAAGAATTATGGGCAAGGAAAAGAGACAAGTCACAAGTAACATGATTTCAAAGATTTAAGAACCAAAAATTATGGGCAAGGAAAAGAAACAAGTAACAAGTAACATGATTTCAAACACTACACGTTAGGAATGCAAACTGGGCGGATCCAAAAGCGAGAGGAGTCTCCTGCTCTATTTTTCATCTAGACGGGATAGATTCAAAACAGATTAATTTTAATTCTATATTTGGTTCCCACTCACCGCTCCATTTGAGGCAAATCGGGACACAAACATGTTTTGGGTAAAATTTTTACGAATCGAACAAAAAAAAAATCTTCCACCTCCCACTTCATTTACTTGCGAATTTTTTCTTACCTACCACCTCATTCAGGACGGATTGGGATGAAATCTCCGCCAACCCGAATTCATTTGCGTCCCTGCCTAGGGGTGTAATGTGGGCCGTGCCGGGCCGACACGGCCCACACAATCCATGCCGAAATAGGTCAGGTGCCGGTCCGGTTCGGATTTAAATCCGGGCCGGATCATACCGAGCCATTTTTTCAAAGAAAGAGACCCGGCCCGGCCCCCTGGCCCGCTCAGCATGGGCCGGGCCGTGCTTCGTACCGGCCCAGTTTTACTTGGCGAATTTTTTCTTACCTACCACCTCATTCAGAACGGATTGAGACGAAATCTCCGCCAACCCGAATCCATTTGCGTCCCTACTCCACGTTTCATAAACACATGCAACTACATATCTAATAAAATGTTTTATATAATAATATTATTCAAATAACACTCTATTAAATAATATTATAATAATATTTATTTTTCTTTAAATGGGTTAATTTTAGTCCCATCATGATCCATCTGTTAACACTAATTTATTCCCAAATGAACAAAGTGAACCTATTGGCCTATTGGTACCTTTATTTAATACCTTGGATTGAATTTGCTTCGTTTGATCGGTAAATGACGCTAAATTGTACCCGAATGAACGGCCAACAAAATTAAATTTGATGAAGTTTTTAAAAATTATAAAATTTGATCGAATTATTAGTGAATTTTACAAAATTTCTAATATACTCAAACAAAAATTCTTCAAGTTTAAAAACTTAGATAAAATGCTTCATATAATAGTATTATAAAGATAACACTTTATTAAATAATATTCTGTTGATATTTATTTTGGGTTAGGGTGGTTACAGAATTTTGCGAACCCGACCCGATTGTTCTGGTTTTTATTCATCTCTGAGCCTGCGCTGGGTTCAGATATAAATGAAAAATGGTTATTTCAGGAATAGGTATAATTACAAATATAGGCAGGAACTAAACTAATTTTATATTTGGTTGAGTATAAGAGTTGTACCGGAGATAAGAAAAATTGTGTTTACTAAGTTAAAGAGAAATAAAATTATAAAGGAGATTAAATTTTAAATTTAAGATAAAAATTTATATTGTATGATTTTAAATATTTAATTAAAGATATTTATTAAAAAAAATTATTAAAATTTATATTTTACTTATATATATAAAAAATTATTAAAAAAATTTTGGTTTTTGAAATTTTATAAATTTTTAAGAATTTAAAATTTTGTATATAAAAATTGGTATAAATTTTAAAATTTTAAAATTTTAAAATTTAAAAAATTTGGTATAAATTTATTAAAAATTAAAATTAAAAATATAAAATTTGTATAAATTTTAAAATTAATAAATTTTAAAATTTTATAAATTTGTAAATTTATTAAAAATTAAAGTTACAAATTTTAAAAGCTATAAAATTTAAAAATTTTCTAAAGTTAAAAATTTATAAATGTTAAAAATTTTAATTTTAATTGTTTCAAAAAATTACAAAAGTGGGAGCAAAAATTTTTAATTTTAAAATTAGTATAAATTTAAAATTTTTTATAAAAAAATTGTATAAATTTAAAAATTTTAAAATTAATAATTTTTTTAGAAAAAATAAAAAATTAAATTTTTTGATTTATTAAAAAATAAGTTAAAAATTTTAAAATTTATAAAATAAAAAAAAATTAAATTTTATAAATTTAAATATTTTATAATTTTAAAAAATTAATTAAAAAAATTAAGCAACAAGTGGAACAGCACCATCTTTTATAACCCCTTTATCCTCCCTTATAGCAGATACCAAACGGTACCTAAATGTATTAATTCTAAGACTATTAAAATCTAACCCTTGCACCTTTAATATGTTGGGCTGAATTTACTTCGTTTGATGATCGGTACATGATGTAAAATTATACCAAAATGAACGGTCGATAGAATAAAATTTGATGAAGCATTTTAAAATTATAAATTTTGATTGAATTATTAGTGAATTTTATAAAATTTCTAATATACGTAAACTAAAATTATTCAATTTCAAAATTTTAAAATTCAAAAGAGGGCCCATTTTGGGTAAAGTATTCAAAATATGTAAAAAATAAAAATGTAGAACAATAATTTCGGTAAACTTTTTAAAATTATAAAATAAAAAAAAAATTGTAGAAAAATTTTTTCAGAAAAAAAGATCCGCTTTGGACCGGGATTTTTGAACCCGACGTGAATCGAACACGCAACCTTCTGATCTGGAGTCAGACGCGCTACCATTGCGCCACGGATCCTATTTAGTAAAATTGAATAAATATTTTTATATAATTAATAAATAAATAACAAATTTTAGTTAATAAGTTTTGGTGTTAATTGCCAAAGATATTCGAAAATATTTATAATATATGACATAAATATAAATTTAAGGAATTTTACTTGTATATATATATATATATATATATACTTGCTTTTGTTTCTCTCTACATGATGTTCTAATAGTTTTTGTTTTCTCAATGCTAAAACCTAGTTAAGCTCAAATAATATAATGGATTGGGTGCAACTTTTTTGTGCATAGGAGAATGCATGCAAAAAAATCACATATATTTAATATTGCGTTTAAAATTTAACTCATCAGTTGAGAGGATCTTTATATGTTTTTACCTTAACTTTTAAATTGTATAAGTATTCACTAAATTTTATCCTTTTTGGTTGTAGTTTTATTAGAGTATTAATTAATTAGAAGTAAAATCTTAAATTAGTATTGAAGCATATATATATATATATATATATATATATATATATATATATATATATATATATATATATATATAGGAGTGTAATGTAGAATTGTAGATCGTACCAATATCGGCACAACGCGGATCTTAGTTTTCTCACTCCAAGGTTCACATGATTTCTGATATGAGCTGATCTGATCTGTCACGCCCCGGGGTCGAAACTGCGACCCGGACTCACCAACAGATCCGCCGCCCATACAAAACCCCGCATAGGCGAAGCGTCCATCCTGGAAGAAAAGAGATTACAGCTAAACAAATATCAGAGCTATAAAATAAAACTGCTGTAAAACTAAAAACCAACCATTTTTACAACTGAAAATAATGATACAATATTCATCTCCCATAAGTGATAATCATACAAAATCGTCAAATACAATAACTCCGAACTCAACAGGGAGGTAATCTGAAATAATACATCAGTGTACAGGCTCTCAGTACAAGTCAGATCCTCACAATACAATGATCTCTCAAAAGTGGAAATAAAATAATTAATCTACTGACTGTACTGCAAATCTCCAATGAAGGGGTACAGCTACTCTCCAAATATAGGTAGGGATCTAGCTCGCGACTCCCTCGCCTCGAACAGCAACCGCAGAATCAGCAACACCCGCTAAGACTCTGCAAAACAAAGGAGAGGAAAGAAAAATAAGGGGGAAAACCCCCAACGGATGTGAGAACTACACCAAAAGGGAGTTCTCAGTGTGTACCGCCACCAAGCCCGACGATCTGCCCACTAAGTCTACTAGAGGCATAAGATAACAATGCAGTAAAAACTGAACAAGAATGCTGGAGATACTCTACAGCTAACATGCCTCTATCTAAATGCTCAAATGGGGAAAACCAATGAAAGATATGCAACCACTCGCGCATGAAATGCACAATCGACCCAATCGAGTTGACTGCCACATCTGGTCCAGTCAAGCCTGCGCCCACCTACAACAACCTCCCACTGCCGGGCAGGAATTACGTAGGGTGTCCATACGGACTAACTCGCTATCGAATAGTGGCACATGCAGACTATAGTTGAAATCCACGCTCCCTCTCTCAGAACGGATAGACTCAAGATCCTCAACATCTCGCACAACGGTCGAAATACTCACAACGACCCCGGGACCACCGTCAACCCCAAACGGTTCCCACAACACTAGTACCGGTCTCAACACAGCTACTAGACTCCACTTAGCCCCCCAGGCACGAGTGCAACAATAAAGTATCTCCTTGTAAACCCAATCAATGGACCAGTAAGAACTGGTACTGCCTGCTGTGCCTGCCGTATCGGGTATGCTGGCCAACGCATAGCACCGATGAGAAGAATGAGGCTCAAGGACTCAAACCTTGCCTGTCGCACACTCCGGAGTGGCACTCGAGGGGAGCGACCCACACGAGTAAAGTATCTCTGTAACAAGTATCATAAGTATCATAAAACAGCAGGCCTGAATCACGACTCTGATCAAAGTGGAAAAACCCATCCACTAAAGAAAATTACGGTCCTCAATCAGATGCAATAGTTCTCAATAAGTGGAAAACTCCGTCCACTAGAGAAAATCTGATACTCAATCAGATGCATAAGTAAATATCCGGTCAACCGCCCAGTATCCGTGATTGCCGTAATGCCCCACAATCCATAAACCCATAATCGATCTCCGGTCAACCGCCCAATATCCGCGGTTGCCGCACTATCCTGCCATCCACAATCAAGTACAACCGACACTCGGACAACCGCCCAATATCCGCGGTCGCCGCAATACCCACAATCCACAATCAAACCCAACCTGTCCCAGACTCGAAGTCTCGACTACACTATCCCAAATCCCTGCTCGAACCCGAGCAACATGAACCACATAACTGACTAAAAAGAAAAAAAGAAGCAAAAATGGTTTCTCCTAAGTCAAGTCCCAACATGATAGTGTAGCAGTAAAAGATGACCTATCTAGATGTCCATACAAACATGCATTTGCCCTCAAGAAGGGAAAAAGGGGAGTATATCACGTAATAGCTCCACAAGGTATAATCACATGCCAAAATCACTAATGAACTACACATGTCCATAATACATGATTCATAATAAATCATCTCAGGTGATATCTGCACATAGATACATAATCCTGCCCCATCGCATAATCAAAATCTCATAAAAGCTATGTGCTAACATGACATGCTAATGATCAAAAGAGCAATGTTCCCTAAGGTAAGCTTTCCTTAATCATCATCATGGATATAGATCTTGCCAGTTCCTATAAGTCATAACATGAATAATCAACTGGCAATTCCTTATACAATTATCATTCATAAGCTTACCCCTCAACCACATATATTGACCCTAAACATGCATGCATTCTAACATATAGAATTAGAGAACCGTCCACCGGTTCTGGAGACGAAGCAACCCACCTGAAATGCTTTCCGCAGGCAAAACCGAAGTCGGTGAAGTGCGCAGTCACTCGCTAGCAAAATCCGCCGAAACCACATCCTCGGCACTCAGTCGCACAAGCCTCTGCTCCAACCAACATCACAACCACAACACACTAGTTAATACCCCACACACACCAAACATCACTTACTGTTTTTACAATCAAGCAAAGAGATAGGGGATTTTCACCTACGTGTAGTCCTCCTAAAAAATCCAAAAAAATCACGGTTGCGATTCTCGCGACGAGTAGATCCAAATCGAGTATTTATACATCTCATACCGACACCTGTAGGCCAAGAAACAATTAGAACATCGTCGTAGGCCAAAACATCCAGAATACGCAATTCTGCGGAAGACCAGCCACGAAAAAGCTTAATTATCACCTTTGAAGAGTCCTCCAAAAATTCCAATAAAAATACAGGCGCGTTCCTCTCGAAGTGTAGATGCCGATCGAGTCCTCATACGTCCCGTTCTGATGCCCGTAGGCCGAAAAATCCCAACAAATCTCCACCGATGTCCCGTACCTCACAACAGTACAAAGGGTCACAGAAATACCTCGGGAACCATGCCAAAAGCTCAAAATGAGGCGAAATGATCAACATGAAAAACGAAGGCGTATCTCTCGTGAATGTGTTGTCGTGAAAATCGGCTCAAAATTCCATCGGGCCAGCTCAGAGGGTCTCGCGGATTGAAAAGCGACGGTAAAAGCCAAAATCGAAGGAGCGTCGAAGTGCGCCGCATCGCAGAAAACGCCGATATCGAGGCCTCCAAAAATCTCGGGAATCCTCCACAAGATGCAACACAGGTTGGAGAAGAAATCCTCTGTAGAAATCCCTATGAGAAACTGGCCGGAAAAACCCAGAAACGTAGCTATACTGGGTCTATTTATAAGCCCAGCCCAACAAATCCAATAATGCCGCCTGAGTCCTTGGTTTCGGGCGTCCGAATCCTTCAGGCGACGAAACCGCGTCGAATCCGCAGCCGTTCATCAGCGTCCGGATCGCTGTCGATGCGCCACGTGGCCCCCGAACAACGCACAGCCGAACCGGCCAACCCGACCGCGCCGCGTGGCGCGCACAGTGCGGCGCGGTGGTTGGCGCCCGCCAACCACGCGTCGCCACGTGGACCGCACCCACGCCACGCCACGCCGGTCAGCGCCCACGTGAGCGCCTGCGCCAGCCGCCTGACACCTGACTTGCACGCAGCCCGAGGTGCCACCCCGCCTGCTCTGTGGACCGCGCCCGCTGCACCACCCAACCGTCAGCCGCCACTTGTCCAAACCGCGCCTATGGGAAGATGACACGTGGCACGCCGTCCCCGCGCACCGTGCTCACCCGCGCCTGCCCGGCCCGCGCGCCTGCCCGCGCCAGCTCCTGTGGGCCGGGCCCACTGCGCCGCGCCTCCTGCTCCGCCACGTGGCATACGGCGCCAATTGGAAGCTGCCACATGGCACCACCTCGGTCCACCGGTCCACCGTGCACCCGAAAACACTAGAAATCTTCCGGGTGTTCGTTTTCGGGCATTCGGATTCAGAAAAATACAACCAAGTAGTCGATTTCCATTATTTTTCCGCGCTGAATCCAAATCCGATGTCGGTTTCGTTCGGAACCACTTCTAAAATTCGACGGGGGCATCCGAATACACTCGGAATCCATTATACATACTGAGTCTAATACTTATGTCTAATTTGCACACAAACACCGCCGACACACCACATAAACCTCCATAAGCTGCTGATCTGCAATAATCCTATTACAGAAATTCAGATCCTCACATCTGATATGTGTCACATCATGACAGATTGCAAATTATTTTTAAGCTCGTTGATAAGATAGGTAGTTGTCGGAGACTTATGTGAATCAGAAACCATAAGCATTAATAAGACGTTAGTTAAAGCGAGTTTATAGAAAATTTGTAGAACTATTTGCAAGCATGCGCACTAGCATTACTACGTACGTACGTAGTACGTAGATGCTTAAAAGAAGTTGCAGAAAGAGACAAAGGAGGCAATGAAGGCCCCATGAATGGTTTCAATGTTGGGCTTCATTTAAGGCAAAGGGATGAAATCTCGATGCAAATGCATCCTCATTTAAGCCCCCACCACCTCCCTTCTCTTGTTTCAACTTAAATTGTTACACTTAGATAGATCTCCACGTGATCTCTCACCCTTTTCCCCTGCAACTCAAGCTCCTTTCAAATGATAGCATTAACTCCTATACTCTCTCTCTCTCTCTCTTCACAGGAGAGCCAGCAATGCAGAGAGTCCCTTTCAAATGACACACATAAATGAAGGCTCTGCCATGTACATCCGTGGCCTAAACATTACTCTCTCTCTCTCTCTCTCTCTCCATCTCCTTTTTTTTTTTTTTTTTTTTTTTTTTTTTTTTTAGATTATATAGATTATAGAAGTTTATATCCTTTTGGTTTGACTTTTTAAAAGATTTGTAACTTTTAATCCAATAAAAAGGATAAGAGAGGGTGCGGCTGAAAAATCGAAATTCTAGTTTGAAAGTTTTGATTCTCACCAGTACTATTAAAATAATATATACTTTATATTATTAATGTTGAGTAACAATATTATATTCTACAATAAGGGGAATAAACTCTTATTCCATATGCATGGCTTTGCTGTATATTCTAATGTTATTCGATAAAGTATTATTTTAATAAAATCGGTCATTGTTTAGAAAAAAATATATGTATATTAATTAAGGGGTGATAATTAATTGTCCTATAAAATTTTACTCTTATCCCCTATTTCAGCTAAACCAAAGCTCGAAGGAACAATGGTAAATTGATCATCTTGTACAAAAATATTTATATGCTAAGTATTAAAATATAAAAAATACCGTTTTTTGGAAACTTAAGTTTTTAAAATATAATGATTGCTTTATATTATTTTACATGATATCAGAGTAGGTCATTCTGCGTTCGAATCCCATCGAGTTCAAATGTAAGAGAGAGTATTGAAATATTAAAAATACTGTTCTATGATATATAATTCACTTCTTAGGCCTATGAAAAAATATATCAAGCCCAAATATGAAGAAAAGTTTTGAAATATTAAAAACACCGAGCCCAAATACGAGGGAGAGTATTGAAATATTAAAAATACAAAAGTTATTTCATATTATTTCACAGCAAGTAAATTAATTATAATATACCCTTAGATAGATGTTAGATACTTCAAATAACCTTAGATACAATTAATTATAATATACTAGAGAGTTCATAGATTAAAATGTTTGAGTAAAAAGTTCAAACTAAGCTATAATATTTTTGAAAGTAAAAGGACTATCCATAGAGTTTGTTTTTTTTTTTTTTTTTTTTTTTTTTTTTTTTTTTTTTTTTTGCCCAATAAATTTGGGCCAATTAAAGGTACTAAGAAAAATAAGAATTCATGTGAATTTTCCGAATCATGTGTCGAGAATCATGTGAAGGATATCAAAGATCCTCTCTGCAACTCATTTATGACCCACTTCATCATTCTTTTTTATATACAAGGTCACTCGGAAATGAATGGTATCAAGTATCAACTTAGCCTCCTCCTTTGAAGAGTCATATATTAGAGAGATACTCTTATTATTACATAACAAGAACCATGAAGAAGTGTTATTGCACCAAAGCTAGTGAACTATTTATACTTCTTCTATTCATGCTCTTTTCGATCTCTACAATGTGTGAAGGTCTTAGATCAACTCCTCGTAAGTTTACGTGTCTCCATGCGTACATTGTGTTTAATATTAACTTCTTAAGTTGGTTTTGATAATATGGTACGTAATAATGCATAGTTTTGGTTGCATTTTGTTTCACAGATGATGTAACGGGTGTGAATGCCAAAAGAGATGAAACAACCTCTTTGTTTAAGGTATGTATATTAATTGTTTTTTTTTTTTCATCGAAAATCATTAAAAAAAAAGGGTTTTGAATATGTTTGTTCTTTTTCCAACCAAAGAAAGAATATTGTTGAATATAAAATATATATAATATTATTTTGTAATAGTTTAAATTTTTAGAATACAATAGTTGTTTTCTATAATTTAATATATATGATGTCAGATCAAAAAATTATGAGTTCGAGTCTTACCAAACTCGCAGTATTATTTAATTTCCTTCTATCTAATTAAGCATTCTATTTAATTAAGTTTACGTCTTGAATATGTTAAAAAGTTTCGAATCCAGACGTAGAGAAAAATATTGAACATAAAATATATAAAAATCGTTTTCTAATAGCCTAAGTTTTTAAGAATATATCGGACTATATATTTCATTAAATTGAGAAATCTAGTTAATTTCGATGCGAAGCTTCTGCTCTCGGTCTCGATTCGACTTTCACACTTGTCTGGCTTTGTTATTGGTTGTACATTTTATAGTTAAAGTGATCTCCTTTAAACTTTAGATGTACTAGCTAACACTGATTATCAAATATCAAAGTCGAAGATTAATTTTAGCGTTCATGCATGGCACAAAGAAACAAAGTGATCAAAGACGAAGAATATATCGATATTCATTGCATTTTATTTCCGTGAAGGAGGAAAGAGATGACAACATCCTAAAAGGAATGTTCGTGACCGGTTCGAGCTTGCCCGACTGCACGCACGCCTGCGGGGCGTGTTCTCCATGCAAGAGGGTCATGGTGAGCTTCAAGTGCTCCGTCGCGGAGTCGTGCCCAATCGTCTACCGGTGCATGTGCAAGGGGAAATACTATCACGTGCCGTCGAATTGATGATACATACTTAATTGCATGATCATGTTTCAGCAAAATGGAGTCATATATTGGAGGAAAAACTAAGTCACATATGACTTATTTTTAACTTTTTTTCCCCCCTTTTTCATCTCTCTCTTGTTGTAAATGTTCCTCAAGTAGACTTATGTGGGAGGGCATGCATGAAATGGAGAAGTGATGCTGGTTTGAAGGAAGTGTAATAGGGTATTTGTAAATGATGAGTCTTTTCAATATTTGAGAGTAGATTACTTTTGTCGTATCTGTGTCGTGTCGTCGAAGTATTAGACTTGTTCGAGGGCATGCACTAATCAAAATATATCGTAATATAAACTGTATTTTGTGTGTACATGTACTTCCTTTTCTTTTCCTCGCTCTCCAGAACAATTTTAAGTGCAAAATTAAACCATAGGAATGAACATCTTAATTTCAACCTATATAAATTGAGGCAAATGTATATGGCATTGGTTATGGTTCTTATCTTTTTATTCCAGTTCCTTGTGGTTAATATAAAGAAAAGTTTCTCCTAAATAAGGATGGAATTGTGAATGAGCCTATTCTTCCTAATTAATTAATACGTACGTGCATATATATAATAATATGCTCATTTATAGTATTAAAAATGTATAAAATTGAGAACAAAACATGCATGCATGATGCATTGCATGTCTCTTTTTAATAGCATACGTACGTACGATAGTAATTTAATTATGACTCCAAAAGCTTTTCATATTTATTTCTTAATCGAAGGATGAAAAGAACAAGTGATTCAAAATACACATATTAAAATCTACTCCAAAAATGTACTCTACAAAAGTAAAAATCTCACATATTAAAAATTAATTATATATTAGTATATATAGGAATCAAATAGTCCCAAAAATCAATAGTATTATACAAGATATATATATTGTTCAATTCCTTAATAGATGTAAAAAATTTATTTTCCCTATTAATTACTATTTAGATAATTGATGTGAGAGAAAACATATGACGAATTAAAATTTGAGTTTCAGGCCTTTATAGTAAGATTCGATCTTTTGCATGAGAGCTCCATGAGAAGAAAAGGGAAAAATGCTACATAATGATGTGCATCTTTTTCGCATATATGTATTTGTGAGTTTAAAAGTTTATTTTTAGATTTTAGTATTAAAAAATGATAAGATTAGTGTGTAAATATTAATCTTTGGACTATTAAAGTGTAAGATTTATGATCTATATTAAAAGGTAAACATGAAGATAAATGGCGGTAAATTTTGTTGATAAAATTTGGTTCATTTAGTAGAAATATGTTTTTAAAATCTTTTAAATAAAAGCTGAGATGGAATATAAGTTTAGATTTAACTTGTGATCGAGTCCGGACATGCATGCGCGTGCACTATTCTAAAAGTTAACAAAGTTCACTGCAAAAAATTTAATATTTAAATATATATATATATATATATATATATATTTTTGTATATTTAATGATATTTAAAAACGTCTCAATATAATTTAGCATCGAATTTTAAAACGTGGACTAAAATATCGGTAAATGAAGAGTCGCCAATTTTTTAAAATCATGATGTTTTAAAATATTAAAAAATAAAAAATAATAATAAAGCTCATTATTTAATAAATTAGTTTAATATAAAAAATAATTAATATGATAATGCTTTTTGAAACGTCTGTATTTATTATATTGTAAGAATACTTGAAGTGAGTTCTTATATTGAAATTTTTTTTTTATAGTGGTTGTCTCTTCTACAACAGTTACTTCTAATAATATAAATATGGCCCAAATCAAATTTTAATTAAGATGAACCAAATAAGCAAAAATAGTAGAAAAATAAAGAGGTGGTGGTCCACAGTGCACCGGGTGCATGGAGAAATTCGTTGCAATAGTGGTTATCCACTATGCCACGTCACCGACCGAATTAGCTAATAAAACTCCGCGGTGTAATTTACCGCGCGAAACTCCAACAACGCGAAATGTGGCCACAGCGTCGTTGGGCCTCGCACCCGGGCCCAGCCCACCAATGGAAGAGCGCGGCGATGTTGCTCCTCATCCGCCGTGCCGCCACGTGGCACAACGTCGACCACCTCAACCCCTCCTCTTCTTCTCCTCGACGTATCCAACTCACTCACTCACTCTCTCTCTCTCTCTCTCTCCATTGCTATGGTGGTGTCTAGGGTTTGATTCGTAAACCCTAACGAAATTCTAACCACCGGAGCTCCCCCCCCACGAAGCTTTGGCAATGGCGGTGGCCCTCGTCGCCTCGCCCGTCTCCATCCACGACCTCCTCCGGCGGGTGGAGCCGCGGTGGAGCGCCCGAGGTCCGCCGCTTAGGTTTCCGATCCGGAGCCCGCCGCGGCGGCGGCAGTGGTGTAGGTCGATCGGTGGGGTTCTCGTTAGGGCGGCGATTGAGGAGAGGTTGCTGGACGCTGAGGTTTCGAGTGGGGGAATGGGTAGGTATTCGATCGAGGGGGAGTTTGGTGGTGTTGGATTGAGCGGGAACGGAGATGGGTTTGGGGATGGCGTGGTAGCGGGGAGTACGAATGGGAGCTTGGAGGAGTATTTGAAGGGGAATGGGGCGAGCAATGGGAGTTTGGTGAAGTATGAGGAGGGGAATGGCGCGGCGCCGAAAGGGGGAGGTGAGGCTTCGGAGGAGAGGAAGAGGAAGAAGAGAGTGGAGGAGATTGGAAAGGAGGATGCTTGGTTTAAGAAAGGGGGACAAGAGCCCCAGGTAAATTGCTTAGCCTCCTTGGTTCCTTAATAATAGTTGTTGTAGTATTATTAGTAGTAGTAGCAGCAGCAGCATCTGCAGCACGAAAGTCAGGTCGACGGTGGACTACTAGTAATCTACTAGTAATCTAGAATTCGAATCGTGCAAATTCCACAGTAGAATATTAAAGACTAACCTTTTGGCGTTAAAAGACAGATTATACATGTTTGTATGAGGTTATTATTGGTTTGAGGAAATTCCGGATACGAAAGAATGGTAAAGGAAGGCCGGTGTTATCCATTTAGTAAGAATCATACTGTGAGTGAACCAAGAGAGGAAATTCATTGTGCGCATTTAACTAGGATCACTATCTGGATATTTTTCCCATAAATTTTGATCTGGAGTTTGTTTACTAGACAACTGGTTACTTTTAGCTTGATACCTATCTTGCAAGCTGATTTGATGTGCATATGGAAATCTACTATTTGAAAGAACTAATTAAACTCCGTTGTTCAAGCAAAGTCTTAAATGGTACCTGTGATACAACGATGGAATGTGCGGACTTTTAAATTGCGCATTTCTATCTTTTAGAAATGAATATGCATGTTTTCTTGCTTAGTATGTGTTTACCTCATTGGATTCGGGTTGATATGCCATTTATCTGATTCATCTAGATGCAAGAGTGTTTCTAGTTTTACATTTTTGATATTAATTACCTTTATGGTGACTATCCTTCTCTTGCAGGTCTCTGTTTCCCCTGGCGGGCGCTGGAATCGATTTAAAACCTATTCCACAATCCAAAGAACTTTGGAAATATGGGGGTTTGTATTTCTTTTCCTTTTTAAGGCGTGGCTTAACAACCAGAAATTCTCTTATCGAGGTAGGGTGTTTTACTGGTGATATATTTGTTTATACCTTGGTGCTGCATAACAATGATTTTTAAAACTTTTTTCAGTTATAGGTTATTCATACTTTAGTTCGTAGAAACAAGGCAGTTGTATTAGAGGAAGGTAGTGTTGGGTAATGCAGTAAGTCTAGGACCAAGCATTGCATGATGGACCTTTTTTTGAAAGATCACTAATTTGTTAATCGGAAGTATGCTGATTTATTAACATTTGATTGGTTAAAGAGAATTGGATGAATATGTTATTGATGGCTTGTACAATGAGCTCATGTATATTCAATCATGTAAGACTTAAAGCACGCACATCAGTAGGGCAGTATGCTTTGAGAGAAAGAGTTCTGATTGTTGAAAGATGATTGCATTCGACCAAACAATCCCTTAAACTTTAGTTCTAGAACGTGCTGAGTCTGTGATGAAATTGTAACCATCTTCAATGAAAGTTAAACCTGTATGATTCATTCATTTATCTGTTACCTCGTAGCTTATTAACCTTATTCTGTTAGTTTATAAGAATTATTTCCTAACTGACTAATAAAGGCTTCTGTTGCATCTCCATTTGACTTTAGTTGTCATCGTACTCTTTCTGAATTAGTTAAAAAGGTATCATGCCCTTTAGAGATCCTTGAGGCTGCTAGATTTCTCTGTAACTGCAGAAGAACAATACTTATAGCAAGTCTAACAACTATTCAAACCTATTGTGGATTTTGTGATGATCATGATAGGTTAATATTAGTGAGGACGATCCCTTATATCAATCTGATGACTTTCACAATTGCAAACTGCTCATTATACAGTAATCATTACAAAATTGCCTGCTAGGTTTTAGGGCTGAGTATTATATATTTACACTTGTATCCCTGGAAAATCGAATTTTCATATATTCCCTTAAAATTGAAGTTTTTACTCATACTCTCCTTTACTTACAAAGAAGGCCTTACCTTCATTATTTCTTCTAAAATACAAAACCAACTTCCCCCCTGAATTTGGTGGCTCTCCAATTTAAGGTATTATATTTTTCTAAGAAGCAGCACTTTCAGTGGCAATGTGTGAAAATTCTGATTTTAGAGAGCGCTTTATATGTGAATAGATCATTTTGCATGGATGTATATGTGAAGGCCCATATTCTGGAAATCAGGTTATCTGGTTGTACATCTCGACATCTCTTTACATGCTACATATTAGTTGCCATTTTTTACGAGTACTTCTGTATTCCTGAATGTTATGAAATGTGAAATTGTGAGCCATCAGTAAATAATTCCCATCTGCGCTACAGGAGGAATGACAGAGGAGAAAAAAGTTATAAGACGGAAAGCTCTCGCAAAGTGGCTGAAGGAGAGTATTTTGAGATTAGGTCCCACATTTATCAAAATTGGGCAACAGTTCTCTACAAGAGTGGATATTCTAGCACAAGAGTATGTTGATCAGTTGTCTGAATTGCAGGTCATTATGCTTATCCACCGTCTTGTGATGCTCCTTTGAATGATTCGACTATGAGCTCTGTCATTGCTTTGTTCTGATTGACCCATTAGATGATAAATTTTTCTCATATTGTAGGATCAAGTTCCTCCATTCCCTTCCAAAACAGCTGTATCAATTATTGAGGAAGAACTTGGAGCACCGGTGGATAATATATTTGAACAATTCGACTATGAGCCAATAGCTGCTGCAAGTCTTGGTAAGATATAGCCAGTAGCAGGAATGACAAGAGCTTCAATTTTTTTTAGTTTTTTGTCCTCTTTCTTTAATTTCTTTTTTTTAGTCAAAGTAATTTTGCTGCAATTTACCTTTCTGTTGCAGGTCAGGTTCATCGTGCAAGACTAAATGGTCAAGAAGTTGTGATCAAAGTGCAAAGACCTGGTCTGAAGGAACTCTTTGATATTGATTTGAAGAATCTAAGGGTTAGTTATTGAAATGTTCATTTCCTTCTTGTGAACTCTGTTGTGGATGGTACTAATCCAATTATGAATTGTAACTACAATCGATCTCCTCGATCTTAGATATACTAATTTGCTTGCCACTGGATTGTGTCTTCCTTCACATTGTCGGGTAGCCTATACTTACCAGGTTTGGCAAGGATGAGCAGTGGTGAAGCAGTGATGGTTTTGATGAGTGATTTTGTCTTATTAAGAAAAACGTGAATGATAATCTCTGTTGAGATACCCTGGGGATATAGGAAGAAATAGAAAATAAAAATTAGTGTGTTTGTGATAAACTTGTAGAATTTTTTTTCTAAATTTTGTTTTGCTTTACCATAGAAATATTTCTAACTTCCCCTTCATGTACCTTTCTTTGGTAAGAAAAAATTAATTTACTTTGTAGCTTACATAAATTCGAGTAATTGTAAGAATGTCCGACAGTGTCATGTTGCATTTGCTTCATAATGTGTTACTTATGGTATGGACGTCAGATGTCTGGACTTCTGATCACTGGATGCTGGCTCCCAATACTGTTGCAATTAAATATTGCCTTTGTTCCGATATATTGAGTGAAGAGCATTCTGAGTATTACATGTACACAGTTGTAAGATTATCTCGGAGTTGCACCTTAGTCCTGAGTTTGCTGTTCCATCCGTGTAGCAAGTACAGTTAGGAATGTAGATTATTTATTGTTTTGCTGTCATCCTGATGCCATTTATGATCTTATACAATCCGGGAACATTGCAGGTAATAGCTGAATACCTTCAGAAAGTCGATCCAAAGTCAGACGGTGCCAAGAGAGACTGGGTTGCTATCTATGATGAATGTGCGAGTGTTCTATATCAGGTAAAACTTGATATTCTTTAGCTCATTGCACCAACATCTCAATATTAACTATTCTTGTCATTAATGCCAGTAAAGTGTACTATAATTTTTATATTTGAAATCTTATTTAAGCCATCAAAGTATGGTATAAGTATTGTACATAATATATAATTAGTGCATATTATATGCTAGTCTTGTTATTGCTTTTCCCACAATTATGAAATTCATTATGCTTACAACTTGATAGCTGTAAACTAATAAATTATCTATCTGATGCTGTAATGGCTCTTTTCAGGAAATAGACTATATGAAAGAAGCAGCTAATGCAGAAAAGTTTGCTGATAACTTTCAAAATATGGATTATGTAAAGGTGCCAAATATATTCTGGAAGTACACGACACCTCAGGTTCATCTCCTCAGACTTAGTAAGCCTTGGAAAGGAGATCTGGTTCAGAAACTATTTTTTTGTATTAAGGAATCCACTAAATAAGTAGCTTCTTGCTTTGCTGCAGGTATTGACAATGGAATATGTTCCAGGAATAAAGATAAACAGGATAAAGCAACTAGATCAGTTGGGTGTGGATCGGAAAAGGTACAGGGGAACTGGGATTGCCTGTTCAATGGGAATCCTAATAGAAGTTTAACTTCTTTTGGATTTAATCTACATATTATCTTAAGTTGATTTGACCGTGAGCTTGAAATTAATCTCCTTCTATTGCAGATTGGGCCGATATGCAGTTGAGTCTTATCTGGAGCAAATTTTGTCTCATGGATTTTTCCATGCTGATCCAGTTAGTTTTCTTTCTTTCGACATGAATTCATAATGTGTCAATGCCCTAAAATTACTGGAGCGGTGTGAGATGACAGATTACTTGTGGGGGGGGGGGGGGGGGGAGGCCATCCTTTTGGATCGAGTGTTAACAACAAACCAACAACTGAGAGCCTAAGACCTTTGGAGAATTATCATTACTCTGTTGTGGTTCCTCAGTTCCTCGTTAATTTTTGATAGCATATACAACTAGAGATAGAAGCATCATTAACGGGAAAAGGAAGAAAATTCTTGGTCTGAGACTTAGTAGATGAGAGATTTAGTGGAAGTTCAGTTAATTGTGCTATTCAAGTTCTTAGAGATACAATGATGCGTAGGTTTTGTTCTAACAGTGCCTTCTCATTGCAGCATCCTGGAAATATTGCTGTTGATGATGTCAATGGCGGCAGGCTCATCTTCTATGATTTTGGAATGATGGGAAGGTTATTTGTTAACTCTGTGCTTCACATAAGTTGTTGACTTGAGGAATCCATCCCCTCTTATAAATTGAAAATTCCATTATCTGTTGCATCCTTTAATCTGTGCTGGTTTTTCTTTTTCCTTGCAGTATTAGTCCTAATATAAGGGAAGGCTTGCTTGAAACATTCTATGGAGTATATGAGAAAGACCCCGATAGGGTTAGTTTCTCTAGACCTTTTTGATATTTCTCTGAACTGTGGAGATGATTTCAAAGTGCGTAAAAGTGCTGTAAACTAAAATCTGTTGCCAAAAATTCATACACTGCGCACGTTTTCTTCTGCATGAGAATTATTTTACCTTGTGCTATCATGTCACAAGTAAACGATTGCTGTTGTTGTGTGGTTTTTATTTTATATCTGTGCATTTCGTGCTTTAGTTTATGGCATAAACTCCAGCTGGTAACAGAGTTTGTATTCTGATGAATTTAGCTTAGTACATAGAATCACAAATAAGTTAACACACAGGTGCTTCAAGCGATGATTCAAATGGGCGTCCTTGTTCCTACCGGGGATATGACAGCTGTCAGAAGAACAGCTCAATTTTTCCTCAACAGGTAGTTTGACTAGAAGTGCCGTCTAAGTAATGAACTGTAAGGCTGAGGTACATTCGTTTATATTTTATTTTATTTTATTTTTTTTTGCAGCTTTGAGGAACGTCTAGTGGCTCAGAGGAAAGAGAGAGAGATGGCAACCGCTGAACTCGGATTTAAAAAGCAACTGACTAGAGAGGAAAAGCTAGAAAAGAAGAAGGAAAGACTCGCAGCAATTGGTAATGGATTTGATTTACTTTATATATTATGTGGCAACAACTCTTATACTAATATACTATTAAACTGTTAGTATTACTGTATACTGTAGTAGGAGAAACATTAGATAAAATTTCCCTAAGATGATGTGAATGTTGTGCATTTTACGATGTATTTTTGTCTAGTATTTATTTGATCTGGTGCTCAAGTGTATTCTATTTTACAGGAGAGGATCTCTTGGCAATTGCTGCAGATCAACCTTTCCGCTTTCCTGCTACTTTCACATTTGTTGTTAGAGCATTTTCAGGTCTTTTATTTAACAGCCTGAGAACTAATTCAACCCTATCATTTCATAAGGAGTCTTAAATAATGGTTCTTGTACATGCAGTACTGGATGGGATTGGGAAGGGCCTCGATCCTAGATTCGACATTACAGAGATCGCCAAGCCGTGAGTATGACTTTCTGGTCTTACAGTATTTTTCTACTATTTTTCATATCTGACTAAAATTACGTGATTTTAATTGCTAGGTATGCGATGGAATTGCTAAGATTTCGGGAAGCTGGTGTTGAAGTAGTTGTAAAGGTAAGTGTGTTCTCCTTTGCTGCTAAGTTACTGGTCCTAAATGATGGTACACCATCAAAGTTTTAATACATTTTCTTGATTAAATTTTTTTTTGCAGGATATAAAGAAAAGATGGGAGCGCCAATCGCGTGCATTCTATAACCTATTTAGACAAGCTGATAGAGTTGAAAGACTTGCGCAAATAATTCAACGCCTGGTATATACTAAACACTAAGCAGATACACTGTACTATTTACTTTTTAATTTGCTCGTTGTGCTTGTTCGGCCTGGCTTCTACGGTAACTTATCCACTCCAAACGGCAGAACTTTCAGAAACCAGGTGTTTTGCCATCAAATGAGCTTTTGTGGTGCAAAAGAAGAAGATCCAATTTAAGGAAATTTTTCATAGTAAAAGCTATTAGTGCTTTCTTAACAGCTCTTCTGCAGAATCTCCAGCTCGGCCCAAGTAGGCTGGTAGTTTTTTTAGCTGGTAGTCACTTATAATGCAATTGCATTATTTTAAAGGAGCAAGGGGATCTCAAGCTTCGAGTGCGAACCTTGGAATCTGAAAGAGCATTCCAAAGAGTTGCGGCTGTACAGCGGACAATCGGAAATGTGAGTTGATTCTCTTTCGTGATAGTAAAATGATTACATTAGCTACATGTTTTTGTGAACGATAGCAAACTAGGAACGGGGGAATCAATGCTATATTACACATCATGCTTATTACCCAAATTTTGTAAATGTCAAGTACACTCTGAGTTAAAATTCTAATTTTGAAGCTTCCTTTCCATTTGCAGGCGATAGCTGCAGGAAGTTTAGTAAACCTTGCTACACTTTTATACTTCAATTCTATTCGAGTAATTTACTCTCTCTCTAGAATATACTTCATCACATCTCATAATCATTTCTTCATGTGTCTATTATCCTGATCATCATTATCCTTGCCTAGGTCCCAGCAATTACCGCATATGTGTTCTCCGCATTCTTTGGATTGCAAATTCTCTTTAGTATGCTCAAGGTCAAGAAGTTAGATCAACAAGAGAGATTGATAACAGGCACTGCATAAGTTGGTGGTCGCTCCGCGATCAACGCGTTCTGGTCAAAGAATTTTGGCCTGTGTACTATCCCTCATTTTTTTTCCCCTTTACTGCCCATTTCTTCATCCCACCCCTGCCCTGATTTGCGATGTAACAATATTAGCGAGCTGAAATATGTAAATGCCATGCATAAGATATATAGATGTAAATATATTGTTATATTGTTTTCAACTTCTCGCAAGAAAGGAGCTCGACCTCTGCTTGTAACCCTACTGCTTATATGAGAAGTGTTATGTTTATTGAGGATTTAAATTATTCCTGATGCTACAGACAAATATTGTGCATTTCTTGTTTTATCTTGTGGATCTTTTTTGGTTTCAGAGTTTACGACAACATTTTCTGTAAAAGGCTCCCAAGATGGTATCCATCTGAATGCTTTTTCGCGGAAGGTGTTTTAAAGTATGTTGCTTCTTCTCTGGTCTGCAGTATAGTCTGATTTTCAATGTTTCTTTTGTAAATTAAACCTCAATATTGCAGTACAATTGCTTCTTTCATGGCTCTGCTTTTATCTGTACTAAATAACTGAAGACTTTGTATTTGCCATTGTTTTTGTTGGTCCAGACCTCCGGCGTAGAACTTGCTCACCTTGTCAGTCTGCGGCTGCAGGCATGGCATTTAGCACGGACCCGGACTTCGATTTTGAGCCCCTACCGAGTCGAATCGAGATCAGGTTTACAGCTGAAACTCACGACCTCCTTGCTCTCGTAGCTCTGGCAAAACAAACTGTGGCTTTATCTGTCGCGCCAACAATTAGTTTGCTCGTCCTCGGGTCGACCATCGGCACAGGTGATAGTAGAAAGAAGGACTTAACAGTCGCGCGAGACGAAACTTTCATGTCGAAATTGGTAAAAATTGAAAGTGAGGATTCTGACAAACCACACAACAGATATGATTCCAGTTGAAGACACCAACATCAAGCTCAACAATCTCCTCAAACCAACCAGCTACTATCCAGCAGAAAGCTGCAATTCTCTGTTGTGAAAGAAAGCTCTGAACAAGTTTACAATGCAGAACCGCTGCAGATAATCCTTCTAAGATCAGATGAACCATCTTCCAACAAAATAACAGCAGAATCAGTACATCTCTCTCTCTCTCTCTCTCTCTCTCTCTCTCTAAAAGTGGCATTAACTTATGAGCAATGCTACCTGTACACTCCGAAGGGGTGTACATCATACACCTCCACTATTTTAATGGTGACGATACTTTTTACGGGTCACATCAAGTGACCCATCATCACACCCCACCCTTAGATGGGTGGGATGTATGATGTACACCCCGAAAGGGGTGTACACATAGCATTTTCCTTAACTTATCCAAATTAAACTAATAAAATCAAAATTTTCCAATTTTGATAATTAAGTTTGATGATCGAAAAAATAGTTAGATCAAAGTTCAATTTGAATCCCTCTTCTTTACATATGTTAGAATACAAAAAGATTTATTTATTTCTTTTTTTTATCTTCTGAAGTTTTGTAAAACTACGTGAACAAGAATGATTGTATAATTAAGAATTTTAATTAAAAAAAAGATCAATTTATGAAGAGAGAGAGAGACAGAGCAAGAGAGAGAGAGAGAGAGAGAGAGAGAGAGGGGGCTCGAGCTCTTGGGGCGCCATGGCCATGTCCCTTCTCCGTCCTCCTCCTCTCCATCGCCCCTCTCCTCTCTCCTCGTCCTCCTCCTCCTCCTCCTCCTACTACTCCCATTTCCGCATCCACCTCGCCGTTTCCAAACCCTACCTCGATCCCAGGACACTACCCTGCGCGCTCCGCCGCCCCCCTTTCTCCTCTCTCTCCTCCTCAACCTCTTACCCTAATGCTCACACTCTCGCACCCTCCGTGGGATCTCCCTCCACCTCGCCTCAGCTCGCGCAGTGGAGCCTCGGCCGCGACCACATCTTCCTCCTCAATGTCACTGCTTGCGCGGTATGAATATGATTCGTTGGTCACACGCTTTAATTCTTCAAAAAAAACTGCGATTATTGGATCGGCCATTGGAAAAGGAGCTTTTGGGCAATAAATTTTGATGCGTGTGACCTCAAAAATCACACCTTTTCCCCTTATGGTTTGATGATTACACGCTTTGATTCTTCAAATAGCTGCAGATTTTGGATTTGTCATTGGAAACGGGGTTTTGTGCACTGAATTGTGATGAAATGGCCTCAAAAATCGCATCTTTTCATGCTACAATTATGTACACGCTGTAGAAGATCATAGATTACCACATTACCTACTGTGATTTCCGTTTTTAGGTGGCGATTTCCGCCTCGTGGCTATTCTTCTCCGCGATTCCGACCATTTTGGTGGGCATTTTCTTACCTTTGTTTATATTTGATTGACTTTTCAGTATCAATAGTTGTGTTGTATAATTACTATCCTGCAAAATTTAGGCTTTTAGAAAAGCAGCGGAATCGCTCGAGAAGCTGCTAGATGTCACGGCGGAAGAGCTTCCGGATACAATGGCTGCTATGCGGCTCTCTGGGATGGAGATTAGCGACTTAACAATGGAGCTCAGTGATCTGGGGTGAGCCATTGATGGTTTCTTTTTGGTAAAAATGTAATGAGAATTGCTCATCTGTAGGCCATTATAGTTTATGTAGCTTAATTTTTGGTTATTCCGGTCAAATTGGGGATTTTGTTCGTAGTTAGTAGTTAATTGTCAATGATCGCTAAAAAAGCAGTACAGCGATTAAATTTAAGAGAATTACTGTTGAATTATTTGGATTTTCATTTTCTAAGCAATTCGAATAACTTGAGTCGAAACAATTGAAAGTTCAAGGGCGCATATATGAAGAAAAGTTGAGAGTTTCTATTTATCTGCTCGTAAGTTAGTGAAGAACAAGATGCTTATGAGAATTATCTCTGTTGTTTGGTTTGTGCTTATTTGATTCTTGTGTCGAAACATATTTGTGATGCATAAATATCATGCAAGTTATCGCTTTTCTTAATTGGACTGCAATTTACTGTTTGATTTTTTTTTTTTTTTTTTTTTTTTTATGTTGTTCATCTTCACAATGCACTGTTGTAGACATGAGATAACTCAAGGTGTTAGAAGCTCTACTCGAGCAGTCCGAGTAACAGAGGACAGATTGCGCCGCCTCACTAGTACGGCTCCAGTGGGTAAGTTCATGGTCTTTGTTATTAATTTGCGGTTCATTATGATTGGATGGTGTATTCCATTTTCACTTGATTAGTATCTGTGCAGGGGAAAGCCACTTTGAGGAACGAAACGGAGACAAAGATAGAGGGACCAGCGCTCGCTAGAACTGCAAGAAACTTGCGAGAGGGGATCGTGAAGGGTCGAGCAGTTTTTGGTGTAATTTTAAGCATCATCCAATTTTCTCGGTGGGGTTTAAATTTTCTCTCCGCCCGTAGACAGAAGCGCTCAGCTTGAAAGCATTCCGACTCAGCAGATTCAGTGGATCTGGTCAACTTATTTTGTAGTTGCATCCTAGTTCAGTATATTTATCTGTCCAAATGCGAAGCTGCTCTATCAATATCACTACATAAACCAAGTCATGGGTTTACAAAGCCTCGGAGTCGAAGCATTCACTTCAAACTTATGTTGCGAGTAGCTCGTGTTTGTTCAATTCGCTTTGAGGCCTTTGTTTTGTTGTCAATATGTTTGCCTATTTGGGAACTTCATTGTGTGTGTTTAAAGATTCTCGAATAAATTTTGTGCAGAGTTGAGATGCTACATTTTCATCGCGTAATGGAGTCATTGGAAAATAGTGGGATAGGTTTCTTCTAGTAGAAAAGAATTGGAATTGAATTGTTTGTTCACATGATGGCTTTGCTGTGAAAGATTGTGTTAGAGTTCGTTGGCGTGAATCTCTTATGTTATCCTACTTGTTCTTGAATTGTTCCTATTTAAGTATATCAGTGAGCCTGAAACAGTGAAATATTAGCACTTCAAGTGGTTGGACTTGCTGCTTTTCTGGGAGTGAAAACTCAGTAATGTTCACATTTCATCTTTTAACTCTCCAAATGTTCTCTATTGGTCTAGGTGGTAAATCTAAACTGCTCTTTTTAGCTTAGAATGGAATGGCCATGTTAATCATCAAGAGGTCTGCAGCAATCAACCATTTAATTGATCTATTCAGACCAAGATAAAGCATAATTCTCTTTGTTGATTTCGTTTACGCGGTTGTCGGTTCATGAAATTATCCATTTGGTCCATTTTGGCCATCAAAATTCCTCTTCAGATAAATCTTTTACAAAGTGAAACTGGGTATGTACTACAGAACCTAATTTTATTTGAAACCACTGTCACTGATGCAGGTTTATGTTTGTTGCAGATTGCAGTGCTATTACTGAATTTAAAGTTAGAATTTTGCTGTGCCCACTAGACCTTCAGAGATTTGCTTTTGTTGTACTCTGATTTCATTGTTAGTTAATAACAGATGATTTTGAAGTTGTCCAATTTGTACATTTAAGAAATTAGTTTCATCTGAATGGCTAATGATATTGCTTGTAGGTTTTGAGTAGAGAATCAAAAGCACTATTAATCTTCGTTGGCATCCTCTCATTAGCTTTCCTCTGCAGTAGAACATATTGAAGTATGAGATGAAATGAATGGCTACTGATCCAGAGACTCTTCTAAAATCCTAAACAACATATACTATCAAAGAAGCTGGATGCTCGAACCTTTCTTTTTTGAAATGGGGACGCGGAGATTCAAACTCGAAAGTACAAAAACTTTCATACTTTCGAAAAACATACAAGCGGCACTCTTTACACATCCTACAAACTGAATAATTTTCGAGTTCTCTGAATTTTTCTTTTTTTCGAACTCCAAACTCTTCGACCTTGCTGAATTCAATCCTATTGCCGAACTTATGACTATGGATTATATAATTAAATGAATCCTAATATATTTAAATCATGATTAATTAGAATTACATGTCTATTATATACAGGTGTTACCAAATGCTAATAAATAGCATGATACAAATATAGTTATATATCAAATATTTGAACCAAATTTAATGACCGTTGTTTGAATGAAGGTCATTCCGACCGACCCCACAAAGGTGGAAGAATGTGATAGACTTGAGAGAATTGTTTAAGAATAGAGTGCGTTATAGTTTGGGGGATGGACAATTTATTGATTTTTGGTCTGATAGGTGGTGGCGACTGTAATCTCCTGATCTAGCCTGGATCCAATGATGAGCTTGATCTGAGGATTGCAGGCTAGAGATGATGGGATTCACAATTCCAACAATGAACAGTAGCAGAAGTGAGATAGTGGGAAGGTAAGTGAGGAAGGAGGAGAATGAGAAAGAAGAAGAAGGTTGGGAAAAAAGAAAGATAATTCTATTTCTTGTCTGCCTTTTACACTCTGCTCCCCTCTTCTATTTATACCTATTGCATAAGGACTAATATGCAATTACATAGAGCTAAGGTTAAGTGAGAAATTGTAATATATAAATGGACTGTGTGGGCTTCCATCTTCTACCCTACTGGATCACTGAGCTGGGCCTGGTGCTTAGGCGGGCTTGATTGGATGGCCCCATGGCAACCTCAGTCCGGCAGCAACCCGGCTCGGTCTCCGGCAGCCCGACCCGCTAAAGTACTACTTCTACTTCCTTTATTACTCGATCTTATCCACCTACTTACTTTACCAAATCTACCTCTTCTAGCTGCTTCCCCTGCGCCTCGTCACCTCCGAGCCTCTCCCCTGCCATTACAATCCCTCCCCCTTCAGATCGATCCTTGTCCTCAACGATCGAATGCCGGAAACTGTGATTTGAGGAACCAGTAATCCTCCCAAGTGGCTTGGTCGGCTGACAGGTTGCTCTACCTTACCAAAACTTGGGTCGCCGCCTGGTTGTTGCGCGAAGTAATCCTTCGATCGAGGATTTCGATGGGTTTCGCTAGTAATTGGTCGTCCTTCTTGGTGAGCGGTGCGGTAGTGGAGACGGAATTTCCGTCCGGTGGGCTCTTCTTCAGCAGGGAGACGTGAAAGACGGGGTGCACTTTGGACGCTTCCGGAAAGTGCAGTCGGTAGGCCACGACCCCTACCTTCTCTAGAATCTCGAAGGGCCCGAAATAGCGCGATGATAGCTTGAGGTTCCTCCGCACTGCTACAGTCTGTTGACGGTAAGGCTGTAGCTTGAGGTAAACCCAATCTCCAACCTTAAACTCCCGATCTATCTTCTGGCGGTCGGCGAACTGCTTCATCCTGTTCTGCGCCTTGAGTAAGTTATCTCTCAACCTCTTGGTCATCTCTTCTCTCTCCTTGATCCACTCGGTGGCTTCACCTGTCGAGCTCTGCTTGAGGTTGGCCATCAGGTAAACAGGGGGTGGCCTTCCATACAATGCTTGGTAAGGAGTCACTCCCAACGACGTATGATAGTTCGTGTTGTACCACCATTCTGCGTGGGTGATCTACTTATGCAACCTCTGTGGGTAATAGAAACACATACAGTGGAGGTACGTTTCTAAACATCGATTGAGTCTCTCACTTTGCCCGTCGGTCTGGGGGTGGTAGGCAGAGCTCAGGTGTAGTTTTGTTCCTAGTATTCGGAACAATTCTTGCCACATCCCACTGGTGAAGACCCTATCTCTGTCGGAGATGATCTTTTCCGGCAGGCCATGTAGTCTATAGACTATGCCAAAGAAGGCACTTGCCACCTCTGAAGCAGTATAAGGGTGTGTGAGAGGGATGAAATGGGCATACTTTGTGAAGCGGTCAATCACCACCATTATAGAATCCTTCCCCTCTGACCTTGGTAGTCCTTCTATGAAGTCCGTGCACACTTCGCTCCATGCCTGATATAGAATAGGTAGCGATTGTAGTAGCCCAGCATACGGTTGATTATTTGATTTGTTTTGTAGGCAAACCGTACAATTTTTCACCATCTTCTCCACATCACCCTTAAGCCCCGGCCAAAAAAATATTTGCTTGATTCTCCTATAAGTGTGCTGTTGCCCGGAGTGGCCCCCCAGTGCCGAGTCATGCATCTGATATAGTGGCCTCTGTCTAATCTCTCCTCCTGATCCCACGTATAACCTTCCCTTATACTGCTGTAGTTCTTGTACATATGTGTATGCTCCCTGAGTGCATGATTGTACTGTTAATTGAGCTATCAGCTTCTGGCACTCTTCGTCTTCTTGATAACTGTTGGTTACCTCAGTTACCCAGGCTGGCACAGCTGCTAAGAAGGCTTGGCCGCTACTTTCTTTGACCTCTCTGCGCAATAATGCATCGGCCATCTTATTCTCTCTTCCTCTTTTGTACTGTACCACATAGTCAAGCCCCATCAGCTTGAGCATGCTTTTTTGCTGAACAGCAGTGTGGATCCTTTGTTCCATTAAATGTTTTAGGCTCTCGTGGTCCGTCTTGATGGTGAATTGCCTTATGCCCAAGTAGTGTCGCTAATAGGACACTACCATCAATATGGCGAGAAACTCTTTTTCGTACGTGGACATCACGTAATTCTTCTTACTAATAGCCTTGCTTAAATAAACGAGGGGTTTACCTTCATGCGTCAACACCACTCCTATTCCTTGGTCGCAAACGTCCACCTCCACCACGAATGGCTTAGAGTAGTCGGGCATAGCTAGCATGGGAGCCTCCGTCATTAACCTTTTCAACTTGTCGAAGGCTTCTTGAGCTGCCCCCGTCCAGTGGAAGTTGTTCTTCTTTAGAAGCTCCGTGAGAGGTTTGCTTATAGTTCCAAAACCCTTTACGAACTTTCGATAATAACCCGTGAGGTTTAGGAATCCTCTCAACCCTTTAATTGACACGGGTGGAGGCCATCGTTGCATGGCCGCTATTTTATTCAAATCCGTAGCCACTCCTTCCTGTAAGATAATGTGACTTAGGTACTCAACCTAACCTTGACCAAAGTAGCATTTAGACCTCTTCGCATATAGTCGATGTTGCCTCAGTATGCTTAATACGTCTCTCAAATAGGTGGCATGATCCTCCAAGGTCTTGCTATATACCATTATGTCATCAAAGAAAACTAGCACGTACCTTCTTAGCAAAGGCCCAAATATCTCATTCATTATGGACTGGAAGATTGCCGGGGCATTGGTAAACCCAAACGGCATGACTCTGAACTCGTAGTGACCGGTGTGGGTCTTGAAGGCCGTTTTCGGAATGTCGTCGGTGTGCATCCGTATTTGGTGATAACCCGACCTTAAGTCTATTTTGGAGAAATACCTCGAACCTCCCAATTCGTACAACAATTCATCGATTATAGGTACCGGGTATTTATCCTTGACCGTGAGCCTATTCAATTGACAGTAATCGACACAAAACCTCAAACTCCCATCTTCCTTCTTTACCAATAAGAGCGGGGAGGCGTAGGGACTGTTACTGGGTTGGATCACCCTGGTTCCTAATATCTCCTTAGTTAGCTTCTCCATCTCGTTCTTCTGCTCATAGGTGTATCCATACGGCCTGATGTTAACTGGTTGGGCTCCGTCTAGCAAGGGTATCATGTGGTCTTGGGTTTTGGCAGGGGTAGCCCCTGGGGCTCCTCGAACACATCCTCGAACTCCCGCAACACATACTGTATGGGTTTCGGTATCTCTTCTTGTTTCTCTTCTTCAATGTGGGTCCAACGAGCAATTGCACAGCATTGTTCCCTCAGATACTCTTGGTGCTATTGTTTAGCTTTAAGCTCTCTGAGCCTAGCCTTCTTTGTCATTCCCTTTAGCTCCACTCTTGTGCTCTCCTTAGAAATGGAAATAATGTGCTGTGCATAATCAAAAGTAACTGGCCCGTGGGTCTTTAACCAGTCAATCCCTAATATCATGCTAGAGCCCTCCAAGCGGATTACTCGCAAGTCGGCAGTATACTCATCTCCTTGCATTTTCCACGAGAATTTTGGACACTTCTGTTTACTTAATACCTTTTGACCATTTGCGACAGTGACTAACAGAGGGCTGGTGGTTGTAATTTCCTCTTTGGTTTCCTTCACAGTCCTTATGTCGATGAAGCTATGTGTGCTTCCCGTGTCCACTAGGATGGTTAAGATCTTATCGGTTGCCTTACCTTGTATTTTAATGGTCTCCTGTGGGTTCTCTGCGCAGAGGGCATGAACTGACAACCCGACTTCCTCTTCTTCTTCTTCACTATCTGTCTCCTCCTCATCTTCTTCACTATCTGTCTCATCTCCTCCAGCAGGTTTCTTTAATACCTTTTGACCATTTGCGACAGTGACTAACAGAGGGGCGGTGGCTGTAATTTCGCTTTGGTTTCCTTCGCAGTCCTTATGTCGATGAAGCTATGTGTGCTTCCCGTGTCCACTAGGATGGTTAAGACCTTTATCGGTTGCCTCATCTTGTATATTTTAATGGTCTCCCGTGGATTCTCTGCGCACAGGGCATGAACTGACAACCCGACTTCCTCTTCTTCTTCTTTACTATCTGTCTCATCTTCTTCTTCTTCACTATCTGTCTCATCTCCTCCGGCAGGTTTCCTTAATACCTTTTGACCATGTGTGACGGTAACTTACAGAGGGGTGGTGGTTGTAATTTCCGCTTTGGTTTCCTTCGCAGTCCTTATGTCAATGAAGCTATGTGTGCTTCCCGTGTCCACTAGGATGGTTAAGACCTTATCGGTTGCCTCGCCTTGTATTTTAATGGTCTCCTGTGGGTTCTCTGCACACAGGGCATGAATTGACAACCCGACTTCCTCTTCTTCTTCTTCACTATCTGTCTCCTCTCCTCCAGCAGGTTCTCGGAGGCTATTCTCATCGTATACTTCCATCACTTCGTGGGTAGCATTCATGATGTTGACAGTTTGCGGCTTGCATTGATGTCCGGGGAAGTACTTGTCCCCACATTTAAAACATAGCCCTGCTGCTCGTCTTTGCTCTATAATCTGTCTATTTGGAAATGACCTCTCAGCGCTGAACTTGTTGGCATAGTTCTTGATGGTGTCACTGACGTTGCCGGACTGTTGCCCTTGTAATGGTTGAGTTGGGTTGCTCCTGGTGTCCTGAACAACATCCTACTCTTCTTCATCATAGTAGCTATACCCTGTTCTTGCAACCTGGCTTGCTCGAATGCTTGTGTCAAGGTGCTGGGCTATAGCATCTTCACCGTAGTCCTTATCTCCTCCTTTAGTCCACTGAGGAAGCTGGACAAAAAATACTCCTAGGTGAAATGAGACCTTGTAGCTAGTAGTTTGGATCTCAACTCCTCAAACTGTTCTTGATACTCTTCCACAGTTCCGAGTTGCGCCAATTTGTTAAATGCTTCTACTACATCTTTTAGCCCATTGGGGTCGAAACGCCTGCACAAGTCATGGGCAAATGTTTCCCAACAGGCCACCCATTTTTCAGCTAAGTACCTCTGGAACCATGTGTCCGCCTTAGCTAGGCTCTAAATGCATTGTTGCTAACTCTATTCTCTGTTGCTCTCTAACCCCTTGGATCTCAAAGTATTTCTCGCAGCGCCTGACCCAATTTCTGGGATTATCTCCTCCAAACATGGGAAACTCCAGTCGAGGTATGGGTAAACTATTACTAGCCTTAGTGTGCAATTGTTGAACAATGCTATCTTCTTTTGTAATATGAATTTGGGGCGTTGGTAGGATACTTCTGTCGTCTTGAATTCCCGAAGTGGATGCTCCTCGGGAGGGTGTTGGTTGCTGGGGGTTGGTTAGCAGGTCCATCAGCTGCTCCAACCGCTTTGAGGAGTTAGCTGTCTCGTGGCGCAAGGCTTCGTAGTGGTTCTGTTGCTCCATCTGCATTGCCTCGATCCTCCGGTTTAATTCCTCAAACCTTTGATCACTTCCGATTGCTAGATCTTGCAGTTTTTGGTCCAAGGCGTGGACATGCTCATCGAGCAATTTGAATCGGGTGCCTTCTGCCATGAATGCCTTACTAATGAATTTGAATCGGTTGCCTCGACTCGACCCAATGGTAGCTGACCCTTAAGCCCCTAGGATCGATGCCGCTCTGATACCAATTGTAATCTCCTGATCTAGCCTGGATCCGATGATTAGCTTGATCTGAGGATTGCATGCTAGAGATGATGGGATTCACAATTCCAACAATGAACAGTAGCAGAAGTGAGATAGTGGGAAGGTAAGTGAGGAAGGATGAGAATGAGGAAGAAAGAGAAAGAAGGAGAAGGTTGGGGAAGAAAAAAGATAATTCTATTTCTTGTCTGCCCTTTACACTCTGCTCCCCTCTTCTATTTATACCTATTGCATAAGGACTAATATGCAATTACATAGAGCTAAGGTTAAGTGAGAAACTATAATATGTAAATGGATTGTATGGGCTTCCATCTTCTACCCTACTGGATCACTGAGCTGGGCCTGGTGCTTAGGCGGGCTTGATTGGATGGCCCCATGGCAACCTCAGTCCGGCAACAACCCGGCCCGGTCTCCGACAGCCCGACCCGCTAAAGTGCTACTTCTACTTCCTTTATTACTCGATCTTATCCACCTACTTACTTTACCAAATCTACCTCTTCCAGCTGCTTCCCCTGCGCCTCGTCACCTCCGAGCCTCTCCCCTGCCATTACAGTGACATGTCCTTGAAGACATTCTTCTCGGATATCCATGTTAATGTTGTTTTTTTTAGATAAAGATGGCATATGATCTGTTTTGTTCTTTTCTTTTAAAAATAAATTTAGTCGAAAATTGTGAAGCAATCAGGCTTCAAATTTGGAATCTCGGATATCAACCATCAAGTTCTTTGCTAGCTACTTGCGCTAGGGATGGTCGATATCCATGTTAATTAATGTTGATCCCAAAGAGGTTAGAGTCCGTGATTGTTTCTCTACTATCAGATGGATTGGATGGAGAAAGATTTTGAGAAGGGTAAGAAGAACATTATATAGTAATGAATAGAGTGTAAGCAAACTGAAGAACACACTCGCAAATCTCAGAGAAAATTAGCATGATGATATCTGTTGGAGATGGAATACAGGAAATAGGTTTACGGTCAAATTCGTGTATTTGCTAATCAGGAATGGGGGAGTCAGAGATGTTGTGACGTTGACTATTTGAATACTCAAAATTCTGACTAAAGTTAAAATTTTTATCTGGTTAATTAGCCCTTAAAAAAAAGAGACAAACTACTGTGAACAACCTTTTAAAAAGATGTTGGTTGGAAAATCATAGGTGTATAATTTGCGGCGTTGCTTTTGAGATAGTGGATCACTTGTTGGTGGGATGTGTCGGTTGTAAATTTCTATTTACCTTGAACCTCGAAGGATTTGACATCATTTTCTTTACCGAGAATGTCAAGATCATTTTGTAGGGATTGCAGGGGAGGGTATTCAGATAAACGCTCTGAAGGCATAAATTTTGATAACGATAATGTGGTGGATGATTTAGCACAAAAAGAAAGAATGTTATTTTTAGAAACTTATCTACATACGCTATTTTAACTATGCAACGTATTGGCGTACTAGCGAGAGAATGGAGTGAGTATTGTTACTATTTTTTTTTTGTCTGCTTGTTTTTTTTTTCCTTTTTTTGGGGATTTGCTATCTTTTGCCTTTTTTTCTATTGATTTTTATTTTTTATGCCTTACTTCTTACTTCATATAGTTAATTTTATGTATTTAATGAATAAAATAGATAGCATATATATATATATATATATATATATATATATATATATATATATATATATATATATATATATATATATATATATATATATATATATATAGTAGAGCTTATATACTTTTAAAAGCATAAATAAAAATATGCTTGTGAATTTTTTATCATTGAATTTGCATTGGAATTTGTGATTTTATAAAGTCAACTAAAAATAGAAAAAGAAAAAGTAAATAACACAAATCTTAATGCAAATTCAATAATAAAAAGTTCACACGTATATTTTTATTTATATTTTTGAGAATATACAAGCTCTACTATATATATATATATATATATATATATATATATATATATATATATATATATATATAGGAAAATGCTATGTATACACCCCTTTTGGGGTGTACATCATACATCTCCACCCATCTAATGGGTGGGGATGTGGTAAGGGTCACTTCAAGTGACCCTTGAAATCACCCCACCCATTAGATGGGTGGGGTGTATGATGTACACCCCTTTCGGGGTGTACAAATAGCATTGCTCATATATATATATATATATATATATATATATATATATATATATATATATATATATATATATATATATATATATATATATATATAACAATAATAATAATAATAACCACTTTCTCCACTTTCTCATGTTTAAAGTTAATTTTAAAAAATATATAAATTTTTTTTACTGTTATTATTTAACCTCTTGGAACTTCTAACTTCTGACAAATCCACATGCAAATTTGTGTAGGTGCACCGACCTTTGATTGTGATTGAGTGAGAATTTTAATGCGCATTAAATTACGATATATTTGGATGAGCAAGATACCTATTCTATTTACTTTAGAATAAATTTTTTTATTAATTATTTTGAAATAATTAATAAAATTTATCATACTTTAGATGAATTATAATATATATAAAAATATATAAATAATATTTTTTTATTTGAATATATGCAGTATATATATATGGAAAATGCTATGTGTACACCCGTAAGGGGTGTACATCTCACATCCCCACCCATCTAAGGGTGGGGGTGTGATGATGGGTCACTTGATGTGACCCGTAAAAAATATCGCCACCATTAAAATAGTGGAGATGTATGATGTACACTCCTTCGGCGTGTACATGTAGCATTGCTATATATATATATATATATATATATATATATATATATATATATATATATATATATATATATATATATATATATATATATATATATTCTATTTACTTTAGAATAATTTTTTTTATTAATTATTTTGAAATAATTAATAAAATGTATCATACTTTAAAATAGATGAATTATAATATATATATTTTATTTAAAATATATAAATAATATTTTTTTATTTGAATATATGCAGTATATATATATATATATATATATATATATATATATATATATATATATATATATATATATATATATATATATATATATATATATATATATATATATATATATATATATATGAGACAAAATTTAGCTTGGCGGGGGCAAATTACTATCTTAAAATTGCTAGTGTTTTTTAAAATAATTTCATTTAATAAGATATTATTATCTTTATTATTGGTAACACATAATAAACGAGCCCTTTAATCCTAAGTATTATTTGTACAAAGAAAAATAAATTGATTCTGAATTGTGACAAAATATATAGACCACTTATATATATATATAGGAAAATGCTACTTGTACACCCGTAAGGGGTGTACATCTCACACCCCCACCCATCTATGGGTGGGGGTGTGATGAGGGGTCACTTGATGTGACCCGTAAAAAACATCGCCACCATTAAAGAAGTGGAGATGTAAGATGTACACCCCTTCGGGGTGTACATGTAGCATTGCTCATATATATATATATATATATATATATATTAAATTGAAATGGTAAAAAATAGATCCAAAAAATATAATGTAAGAAAAGAAAAGAAATGTAAAGTGCACACCAAATTTTACGTGGTTCGGCCACCGGCCTACATCCACGGGCGAAGACGGAGCAAAGACTTTTATTAAAATCAAAAGTAGAATACAAAGATTATATCTTTCAAGAAAATCGAAACTCCAAATAAATTCAAAATATCAAAATTTGCGTCCACCCTAACGATTCCTAAGAATCCAATCGTATGGACGCCATCACCTTAGAGCTTCAATTTCTTAATTAATTGCCGGCTTCATTAGCAACATATGGCTCCTCCAATACGGCCTCTCTCATCTTGGGTTGCTAAATTAATTAGAGTATGGCCTCTAATTAAAATCCCGGCTTCATTAATATGACCGTATGTATTAACACCAACAACACGTATCTTCCTTGGTTGGCCTAAATTAATTAGCGCTTCGGCTAATTAAAAGTTGCGGCTTCATTAAAGTGGCCGGGTATGCTATATATAATATATGCCTCCAAACTAGAATCTAATTAGGATTTATAGTCTAATTAAACTCCTAATTAAATTCTAGTTTTACCCAACAATCTAAATCTCATATTATCCTAATTAGATTAGGATTTAACTTCAATTTAGATAAATACAAATCTAAACCAAATTATAACAATCTCCACCTTGGTTTGATTTGTAGTCTTTAGCCGCTGTATTGAGGTTGCCACAAAACTCCACCTTGACTTGAATTCTTCTCAATACTTCTTAACGTTCTTAGTGCTCCGTCTTCTCCAATCGCCCCGTAGGGCCTCAAGTGCTGCCAACCGACACCAAGTCCAAACAATGCTTGAACTTGGTAATAGTAAGAGGCTTAGTAAGTATATTCGCCGGATTGTCTTCAGTATCAATCTTCTTAACAGTCACTGTGCGCTTTCCGATCACATCCCGAACAAAGTGAAACGTTACATCGATATGCTTTGTCCTCTCATGAAACATTTGATCTTTAGACAAATGAATAACACTCTGACTATCTGAATAAACAATCGTCGGCTCCCAACAAGAAGTAAGCTCTCCATATAAGCCTCTTAACCACATAGCTTCCTTCACACCCTCTGTCATAGCAATATATTCCGCCTCGGTCGGGTTTTGCGTCTGCCATACCGAAACGCTTTAGAATTTTCTCTATATATTTTTCTTGTGATAAATGCAGAAATCCTGAATTCTTGTCTCTCTTAATTTCCATACCAAGAATTTTCTTAGCAGCACCCAGATCTTTCATCTCAAACTCACCCTTTAATGAAGCCTTCAACTTATTAATCTCAACTATGTCGTCGGAAGCAATCAACATATCATCGACATAGAGCAACAAATATATGAAAGATCCCTGATCAAGCTTCCTAAAATATACGCAACTGTCACGCTTGCTTCTTGAATATCCGTGACCTGTCATAAGGGAGTCAAACCGCTTGTACCATTGTCGATGAGACTGCTTCAAGCCATAAAGCGATTTTCTTAACAGGCAAACATGGTCCTCCTTCCCTTCAATAATGAATCCCTCTGGTTGTTTCATATAAATTTGCTCCTCAAGTTCTCCATGGAGAAAAGCTGTCTTAACATCAAGCTGCTCAAGATACAAGTCATTTATGGCTACTAACGATAAAAGAACACGAATAGAAGTATGCTTCACGACGGGTGAGAAAATATCATTAAAATCAACACCTTCTACCTGACTGTAGCCCTTAGCAACTAAACGAGCTTTATACCTTGTATCTTCCACGCCAGGGATTCCTTCATTTTTCTCGAAGACCCACTTGCAGCCAACAATTTTCTTGCCTGTAGGCGGTTTTACTAACTCCCATGTGCAATTCTTGTGCAGCGATTCTATTTCTTCATTCATCGCCAACAACCACTCCGCAGAACTGGCACTAGAAATAGCTTGATTATATGTGGAAGGTTCTCCTTCTTCTTCTGTATCTTGTGCCACTGAAAGAGCATAGGCAACCATATCTTCATAACCATATCTCTGCGGTGGTTTTATCTGTCTCCTCGCTCTACTTGTAGCAATACTCTGCCTCTCAACTTGTGGGGTTTCAGTAACTGAGGTGTCTGGCGACTGAACTTCCTTTGACTGAGAAGAATTCTGTGGCTGAACTATACCATCGGTCTCTACCTCCACCTGCTTGCTAGCACTCGGGGTCTCATCAGAAGAATTTCGGTTAGGATATAGCATAATAGACTCATCAAACGTGACATCCCTACTAATAATTAATTTAGACGATTCAGGACACCACAATCTATATCCCTTAACCCCCGTCGCATAACCAATAAAGATGCACTTTTTAGCCCTAGGTTCTAACTTGCCTTCATTTACATGAAAATAAGCAGGACAACCAAATATGCGCAAACTAGAATAATCAGAAGGGCTACCAGACCATACCTCCTCAGGAGTTTTGCAATCAAGTGCCGAATGTGGAGAACGATTTACCAGATAGCATGCCGTAGAGATCGCCTTTGCCCAGAAACTCTTTGCTAAGCCAGCATTAGAGAGCATGCAACGTGCTCTCTCTAAAAGAGTTCTATTCATCCGTTCGACCACCCCATTCTGCTGTGGAGTATGCCTAACGGTCTTGTGTCGAACGATCCCTTCATTCTTGCAGAATTTTTCAAACTCTGATAAACAGAATTCCAAACCATTATCAGTCCTTAATCTTTTGATTTTCTTTTCAGTTTGCTTCTCGATCATAACCTTCCACTGCTTAAAATAACTGAACACCTCGTCCTTACTTTTCAGAAAGAATACCCACACCTTACGAGAATAGTTATCAATAAAAGTCAACATATATTTAGCACCACCATGAGTAGGAGTACGAGATGGTCCCCAAAGATCAGAATAAATATAATCTAGAGTACCTTTTGTTCGATGAACTGCGGCCTTAAAGCTGACTCTCTTTTGTTTGCCAAGAACACAATGCTCGCAGAAATCCAACTTTTCTAAACTCTGATTACCAAGTAAACCTCTCTCGTTCAACTTCATCATACCATACTCGCTCATATGGCCCAGTCGCATATGCCATAATTTGGTGCTATCTGAATCTGACATAGAGGAAGAAGTCACCGCTGCTGAACCTGTCACAGTGGAACCCTGTAGAACATATAACATGTCGGTCAACTTGGCCTTCATCACTACAAGATTCCCTTTAGCGACCTTCATTAATCCATCAGTCGAAGAATACTTAAAACCTTTAGCATCAAGTGTACCTAATGAAATCAAATTTTTTCTCATATCCGGAACATGCCGAACCTCATATATAGTCCTCACTACTCCATCGTACATCCGTACCTGAACAGTGCCAATACCAATAACTGTACACTTAGAGTGATTTCCCATCAATACATCTCCACCATCAATAGGCTTGTACGTCGAGAACCAATCTCTATGTGAACAGATATGGAATGAACATGCGGAGTCCATAAGCCACTCATCCTGCCTGCGTGTCTTATCCGTAACTATGAAGACAATATCGTCGCCATCTGATTCTCCTGCTGCAACACTTGCTTCTGGTTTAGCATTGGTGTATTTCTGATCTTGATTCTTATCACCGTTATTCTTCCGCTGCTCTTTATTTTTCAACTTGAAACAATCAGCTTTTATGTGACCCTTCTTCTTGCAATAGCCGCAAATCAGATTCCTGTGTTTTGACTTTGATCTCGATGTACCTCTATTACCGGAACCCCTTTCCCGAGACCTCCCTCTAGCAACTAAACCTTCTCCTGAAACTCCACCTGTCTCATTACTTATATGCATATCAATCCTCTCCTTTGATAATAAAGAAGATTTGACATCATCGAGACATAGAGTATCTCGACCAAATAAGAAGGTTTCGCAAAAATTCTTATAAGAGAGTGGTAGAGAACATAATAATAAAAGGGCTTCATCTTCCTCATCGATCTTAACATCTATCGAGCGAATATCCATAATAATAGAATTAAATTCATCTAAATGTGATTTAATAGAGGTACCTTCCGCCATGCGCAACATGAAGAGACGTTGCTTCAAATATAACTTGTTGGTGAGAGACTTCGTCATGTAGAAAGATTCCAATTTAAGCCAAAGCCCTGCAGCGGTCTTTTCATCCAAGACCTCTCGCAATACCTCATCGGATAAACATAATTGTATTGCCGTAAGAGCTTTGTCATCAATCTCCTCCTTCTGCTCAGGCGTCAATGAATCGACCATCTTTTCTTTTCCCAACAGTGTCTTCTGCAGTCCTTGTTGCGTTAATATGGCACGCATCTTGACTTGCCATAATGCGAAATTGTTGGTCCTGTCAAATTTCTGAATCTCGAACTTCGTCGTCATCTTAATCCTCAAAGGGAATAGAAAGGCTCTGATACCAGTTTGTTAAATCGAAACGGCAAAAAATAGATACAAGAAAAATAATGTAAGAAAAGAAAAGAAATGTAAAGTGCACACCAAGTTTTACGTGGTTCGGCCACCGGCCTACATCCACGGGCGAAGACGGAGCAAAGACTTTTATTAAAGTCAAAAGCAGAATACAAAGATTATATCTCTCAAGAAAACCGAAACTCCAAATAAATCCGAAATATCAAAATTTGCGTCCACCCTAACGATTCCTAAGAATCCAATCGTATGGACGCCCTCACCTTAGAGCTTCAATTTCTTAATTAATTGCCGGCTTCATTAACAACATATAGCTCCTCCAATACGGTCTCTCTCATCTTGGGTTGCTAAATTAATTAGAGTAATATATGCCTCCAAACTAGAATCTAATTAGGATTTATAGTCTAATTAAACTCCTAATTAAATTCTAGTTTTACCCAACAATCTAAATCTCATATTATCCTAATTAGATTAGGATTTAACTTCAATTTAGATAAATATAAATCTAAACCAAATTATAACAATATATATATATATAGAGCAATGCTACATGTACACCCCGAAGGGGTGTACATCATACACCTCCACCATTTTAATGGTGCCGATATTTTTTACGGGTCACATCGAGTGACCCATCATCACACCCTCACCCTTAGATGGGTGGGATGTATGATGTACACCCCGAAAGGGGTGTACACATAGCATTTTCCATATATATATATATATATATATATATATATATATATATATATATATATATATATATATATATATATATATATATATATGCAAACCATGTACGTGCACAAAAAAATACAATATTTTGAATTTTAAAAAACACAATAATTATAGATAAAACCACTCCATAAGATTTGACCAAGTCATCTCATCAAAATAAAAATAATATATATATATATCACCATCTTGGAAAAACTCCACACTTATCCTTTTCCTACCACTATTTAGTATGCCATATTAGTTATTTTGACAAAAATTTTATGGAATGTATCGTAATATAAATCGTACCAGATACTGCAATGTGTTTTATAAAATTATATTTTAAAAATCAAAATATAGATATTTTTTGTATTGGAGTTCAAACTATATGTATGAATCAAAATTTTCATATTAATATTTTACATGATTTTCATGAGCTAATTGAACATCTCAAATTTTTTTTTGAAAAAAAAATTATTGAATGCAACTATTATAGTAAATTACAATATTTTTTATTCTTAAAAAAAAAAAATTACTTTATCCTCATACAAATAATTCTATAATTTTTATGTAAACCAACACAAGGTTTCTCCTTAGTTCTCTTGTCTAATATAGTTATCATTTTATCCATGATTTAAATTTTTTTTTATTATGTGAATGGTAACAACCACCCAATTAAACTGCTTTATATTATCATATAAATTATAAAGCATGTGATTTTTTTCTTAAAAAATATTTTTTTTCTCACCTCTTCACTTTTGCATGTGATTTTTTTCTAGCAAATTTTTTTTTTCATTTCTTGTATTTTTTTCTTTATATATTTATAATTTATTTATTTTATATAATTTTTATTTTTATTTTTATTTGTAATATATACTATGTGCATTTTAGCCATAGAAATATTTCTTACTCTTCTTCTTATTCTACTCCCTATAATCACATGCTTCTCCAATGATGCTGTGACATTCTTAGTCATCATCAACTTACTCTTTTCCACTACAAAATTAAGTGCACTTCCACTTTTAACCCCAAAAGGGGATTTTAAGCCACAACTCTCTCTCTCTCTCTCTCTCTTATTTTTTGAAGAAACATAAAAGAAGGGGTGTCTCATACTACAAACATAAGCTCCTCCCCATGGCTAGAGCTCCATTAATGTTCATTTTGCTCTCTATTTGGGCTTTGGCTTTTGTTAATTGTTCCATTGCAAACACAAAAAAAATTGTGGGGTTATATGAGCTCAGAAAGGGAGATTACTCTCTTAAAATCACAAATTGGGGTGCCACAATCACCTCTCTTCTCCTTCCTGATTCAAAAGGTTGGTGTTCAAAATCTTAAAATCTCAATGGGTTTTTGTTTTTGTTTTTTTTTATTTTTGGCTTTTTTGGAAATAATTTTTGTACCATTTTTTTGGCAGGAAATTTGGTTGATGTTGTTCTTGGTTATGATGGCATTGGATCTTACATAGTAAGAGAATTAAACCTCCTCTTTTTTACTAAATTTGAAGTTATTTGATAGTGATTACCAGAATTGTAGCTTCACTCAAATTTTTCATTTTTTTGTAGTTCAAATCCATTAATTAATTGTTGGTTAATTCAAATTTGAACTACTTGTTTTTTTTTTTTGGGCAATTATTTATATATTTTTAAAAAGTTTTCGAATTTTAATTTATTTACCCTTTTTAAAAGCTAATTTTAAAAATATTCTCATAACTTTTTAATTTTTTTTAAATATATTTTTAAAGTTAAATACTGCTAATTATAAATAATTATAACGTCCGTTATTTCTATACAATTATTATTTTACTTTTTTAAATATATTTTTTTATAGTTATTATTTATTTTTATTTTATTTTCAAGTTAGAAACAAAATATATATTTTAATTATTATTTTATTTTTTAAAATATATTCTTTTATCACCGGCTAATTTTATTTGCTTTCAAGTTATAAACAAAATAAATATTTTATTTTTTAAATTTTAATAAAAATTTAATTTAGACTTAATTTGAAATAATTTTACAAATACTAACAAACAAAAATATTTTTAAATAATAAAAAATATAAAAAATATATTAAAAATTATTTAGGATATTATCTCTATTGTTTTTAAGATTTAGTGAAGGACAAACATACCCAATTTACAAATGAGCATGGAGTTAATTTGTTGGCACACTTTTCAATGTTTTTTTTTTTAAAGTTTTATACAAGAAAATGGGGTAGTTTTTTTTTTTTTTTTACAATCAAATTATATTATAGTAATATTTTTAAATATTTTAATTTTTTTTTTAAAAAAATATAATTGATAAAAATATTAACACTTATTATTAGCATCGCTATATGTACCGTCATTAAAGTGTATAGCGTCATATTATTATAAAATGTCTTAAAAATATGTTTCTATTATTTAATTTTGACTATATGTACAGTCATTAAAGTGTATAGCGTCATATTATTATAAAGTGTCTTAAAAATATATTTGTATTATCTAATTTTGACTATATGTACAGTCATTAAAGTGTATAGCGTCACATTATTATAAAGTATTTTAAAAATATGTTTCTATTATCTAATTTTGATATAGATAAAATATGAATATATAAAATATTTGTATAAAAATATTTCAAAAATATATCACTATAATCTAATTTTGTACAAATATGTGATTTTGTACAAATATGTGATGTACTCTAGTGTATAGTGCCTATAATTTATGTTCCCAATGAAATATGCCTCATCATTATCTATAATTTATGTTCCCAATGGATTACAACAAGACAAATTGTTAATAATTTTCTGCACAAAATTTTATATAGAATCATATCAGTTGATGTTCGACGTCCAGCAATTTATTAAGGAGTTATCTGTTTTAAAATTATTTTAATTTTAATAAAATTAAATTTTTTAATTTATTAAATTTTTATCATCCAAAATATTATAATTAAATTAAAAATATAATTATAAAATAAAATTATTTTAATTTTAATAAAATTAAATTTTTTAATTTATTAAATTTTTATCATCCAAAATATTATAATTAAATTAAAAATATAATTATAAAATAATATGCGACTTAATTAATTAGTCTTAGTCAATTTTTTAAAGAGCTATTTTAGATCCACGACGATCGTTAACGAAAAAAACCGCCCCACTTTTCAGGAGCCATTTATTCTAAAATTAATCTAATTTTAACACATAACCATCTTCCGAAACGAAGATGTCTAGCCATATTATATTTTTTATATAATATTATCTTAAATTTAAAAATATTATACGATAAGATTAATTAGTTTGCAGAAATTGAAATTTTTATTTTCTCCTCCTTAAGAGATTTAAATTATCTTTTAATTAAATTTTGTTGTATTAGAGTAGACAACCCATTAATGCTCCCCTTTCTTTCTCGGTTAATTTGCATAAAACCCCCTCAACCGGTTACAATTTATATCTAATAGTTATTTAAGACCAAAACTTCATCAAATTTTCCATCTAAGAATAGAACATGCATCATAATTAATATAAATTTAAACTAGTGAAGTACCCGCGCGTTGCGACGGATAGATATTATTAATGTAAAAATTTTTTTAAACATCAAATAAGAACAAACGTATAATATAAGTGTATTATTTGTACTGTAAATAAGTAAATTATTTTGAAATTTAAAAATTAAACTATTGTAAATAATAAATGACTGTAATGATTTTTATGTAGATATGTAGACATTCATATTACCCGTGTCATTTAAATTTTTTACTACGAATTTAAAAAAAGAATAAAAAATAAAAAATTGAATAGAAAAAAAAAAACTCATGAAATCTTGTAGCAAATTTATATCGCTTATGATCCTACATTGACTCTTTGATTTAATTCAATCCGTCATTATCGCCTATTATCAAAAAAAAAAAAATTTGAGTTTATTCATTTCCTTTGTTGAATAATAATAATAATAATAATAATAATAATAATAATAATAATAATAATAATAATAATAATAATAATAAGATAATATTATAAAGGCAAAGAATAAATTCAAAACTTTTTTTTCGCTGGAGTCTGCTTGAGGAGTCTCCCCTGCCGCTAGATCCACACCACCTTCAGCCACTTTACGAAGCAGGTGAGGTCTCTCTTCAACGGCAGACCCTGCCGATCCCAAATTGCTTCGGTCTACTCTCGAACAACGGATTCACAACCTTCTCCTGTAGAATTCGCATCAAAACCACAAAATGTATCATCATCTAGGACAAGAAAAGAAAAAAATACTAATAAATTTTTAAAATAAGATGATAATGTAGATCAATATTGTCTTCTTATTCACCGCGACCGACGCCTTCCCACATCTCTTCGGAGCTTGTCAAATTCAAACGCATGGTACCCTATTAAATCCTAAAATACCAAAAATTGCCACAAATTAAACAAAAAATAAATGTTTTATTTGATAAATTTAAAGAAGCAACGATTTTAAGCGAGAAATTATGAAAAAATACCTAGATCAATGATTACGACGCAAAAAGAGATTTAGGGATCGGAGGAGGAGGAGAAGGAGGAGCAGGAGATCGAACCATGATGCCACTTCAAGTAGAGCAAGAGTTTCGAGGGTTACAGAAGATGCGGAGACGAAAAAATTTTCATTATTAAAGAAGAAAAAAAAAAAAGGGTAGCAGGAATAGGAGATCGTAACACCGCTTTGAATAGAGCAAGAATTTCGGGAGTTACGAGAGATGCGGAGAGCAAGAGTTTTGAAAGTTACGGAAGATGAGGAGACAAAGAGATTCTCATTATTAACGCCACTTCGAGTAAAGTAAGAGTTTAAAGGGTTACGAAATATGGAGAAAAAGATATTCTCATTATTGAAGAAGAAAGAAAAAAAATAATAATGTATAAGAAAATACGACACGTGGCAAATTTTATCGGAGATTAATATAAAGGTATAGATCAGTGGTCATGAAAAGAGAATTTGTTTTAAATAATGTGATTAAGTTATTAATTATTAATTTTGTTGTATTAGAATGACACTACATACTTTGGGGCATTGGTGGGCCGAGTTGCAAATAGAATTGCTCGTGGGCGTTTCGTGCTAAATGGAGAGCTCTATCGATTATTTATTAACAATGGGAACAACTCCCTCCATGGTAGGTTTTATTTAATTTTTTTCTCTATATTAATTGTATTAATTAATTACATATATTAATGTCATTTTTATTATTATCTTATTTATTTGGATAATTAATCACATAAATAAAATTTGTGTTGCTTTTGGTTTTAATTATTGTTTTATGGCTAAATTACATAAAACGTTTCTATAAATATTCGCTTTTTTATTTTTTATTTTTCCTAACTATCAAAAATTTATATTTTCATCCATACTATTTTCGGTCTATTTTTTATAATTTATATCGAAAATATTCTTAAGACATTATAATCTTTGAAATTTTTTTAAAAAAATTTAAGGAGATAAAATATAGATTTTTTAAAGTCGAAAAAAAAAGTAAAAAAGAGAATTTTCAGTATTTTAACCTTATTTTATTATTGATTAATTAGGTGGTCACAGAGGGTTTAGTCAGGTTATTTGGACAGTGAAGGAGAAAGTGGATGGTGATTATCCATACATCACATTATATTACCACAGTTTTGATGGGGAACAAGGTAAATTTTTAAGCCTATGTATAATATAATTTTTCACATTTGTGAAAATATTTAATTATATGTTTTTTGCTATAATTCTTTTTGTAGTTTATTCGTTGTAAATAAATGTGAAATTTTCGACGAGGATGATCGGAGTTTTTGCAGAAATATTGTAGAGTGAAATAGTTCGAGAAATATTAGTAGATTCTCTACTTTTTTTTGTTTTTTAGAGTTTAAAAGCTCATTTTGTATGTAGCTTTGCGTCGTTGGACGAAAAGTTTTACATTTCTTTAATATTTGTCAAATACCTATCTACTATTTTTCTGAGTAGAAAAGTTTTACGGAAGCTAAGATAAATGATCGAAATTTTGCTCCATTAAGAATTTATTTTTTTGTTTATCAAACACCTGATACTTGCTGCGTAACTTAACAAATAGGTTTTCCTGGCGATCTTGATGTCTATGTCACCTACAAGATCTCTGGTCCGTATGAGCTAAGCGTCCACATGAATGCCACCGCCGTCGACAAGGCGACACCGGTCAACCTTGCGCAGCACACCTACTGGAACCTCGGTGGTCACGACAGCGGCACCATCCTCTCCAATGCTGTCCAAATCTTCGCATCTCACATCACCCCCGTCGACGAATACCTCATTCCGACCGGCCAGATCACGTCTGTCGCCGGCACCCCGTACGACTTTCTGCAACCCACAACGGTCGGTAGCCACATCGAAGAAGTCAGCGGTGGCGGGTAATGTTAACCATCTGAGTTTCGACACGATAATATTATGAAATTATATGAAACAAACATTATACTCTAAAAGCCTAAGCTATTAGAGAACGGTGTTTACATATTTTATATTCAACACTACTCGTCACGTCTGGGTTCGAAACTTTTTAATCGATTCGAAACGTGAGCTTAATTAAATAGGAGGAAATTAAATAATGTTAGAAGTCTGACGGGTGGAACTCCTGCTTTGATACCATGTGAAATTATATGAAACGATCGTTGTACTCTAAAAGCTTAAGTTATTAGAGAACGGTGTTTATATTCAACAAATATTCAAACTTATGACCTTTGTTCTGATGTTGGATGAACAATGTATACTTATTTCGACAAGCTTAATCGGCTACAAAATACTCGGTGTAAATATGTGTTTTTATATTCTACAGGTACGACATCAACTACGTGGTCGACGGACCGCCGTCCCCGAACGGGATGAGGAAGGTGGCCGCGGTGAGGGACGGCCGGTCGGGGCGGGCGCTCGAGCTATGGGCGAACCAGCCGGGAGTGCAGTTCTACACCGGAAACTTCTTAGACAATGTGAAAGGAAAAGGCGGCCATGTCTACGGAAAACATGATGCTTTGTGCCTTGAGACTCAGGGGTTTCCTGATGCAGTGAACCACCCAAACTTCCCTTCCCAAATTGTGAACCCTGGGGAGGTTTACAAGCATGACATGTTGTTTAAGTTCTCATTTTAGTTGAAGGAACAACTATTTTCTTCTTTTTTTTTGTTGAGTAAAGGGAATAAGAATTCATAAGATTGTTGGTTGAGAAATTATGATGGAATTAATGAATTGATGAAGGAGGTTATGAAATATATGAATGTTGCTTCGCGATAGCGCGCTTTGGATATTGGAAGGGAAAATGCTACTTGTACACCCCATTTGGGGGTGTACATCACACACCCCACCCATCTAATGGGTGGGATGTGGTGAGGGGTCACTTCACAATTTGTGAAGTGACCCCCCACCCTTAGATGGGTGGGTGTAAGATGTACACCCCCTTTAGGGGTGTACATGTAGCATTGCTCTATTGGAAGTGTTTGGAGAAATGGTTAAGTAAAAGAAGGATGCTTCTTTACCTTTTTTTTCACCATTGTTATAGTCGGGCTTGACCCTGCCTCCTGAGTTATATTTCAGGTCAGGATCAAGCTCGACCGTGTTTTATGATGTAATATTCTGCTTAATCGACCGTCCCTAGCGCAAGTGGCAAAGAATTTGGTGGTTGATATCCGAGATCCCGAGTTTGGAGCTTAATTGCTTCACATTTTCAGCTAAGTTTACTTCAAAAATAAACAAAGCAAAAATATTATGCTTAGATGCCTTAAAGTGAGGAATGTGGATGATCCATTAAAGTTAGATTGGGCTTCTCGGCCCACGATTGGTGATGAGGGCAATTGTTGGGCCTACTTTGGGCCAAATTAAGCCCAAATCATGAATTTCTTATTTAGTGGTCATTTGGTCCCACTTATGTTTTTTTCGGCGTTTGGTAAATCGAAATGTCTAGAGCATCAACTTCTACGAGAAGCTTAAATGAGATTCTGAGTTTTCAAATTAGAAGTTTTTCATTGAATTTGAAGAAAGTGTACCTTTCCAAATAACATATAGTTGAAGGGTGTAAATTCATTATAGTCTTCAAAGCTTCTTTGCTATAGCCAAATTAATGTCACTTTCACACATATGCATCTTCCACATTAGACCCAAAGACTAGGAATTATCTACCATGGAGAGATTTTGTCCAAGCTTTGTCAAACAACTCTCATGTCTACATATTTTATGGAGACGAGTTGTAGAGTGTGGACCACCTTTTTATGATGTGTGTCTATAGTAGATTTTTCTTAAAGATGTCATTCGCCAGAACTAATGATTCAGAAGTTGGTGGGGATGTTAGGACAACATGAAAATAGATAAAGAAGAAGAATAGAACTCGGATGGATAAGTTAGTGGCATGTTCGTGGGTGATCTGGAGGGCAAAGAATAATTTTACTAATGATTCAGAAGTTGGTGGGGATGTTAGGACAACGTGGAAATAGATAAAGAAGAATGATAGAATTCGGATGGATAAGTTAGTGGCATGCTGGTGGGCGATCTGGAGGGCAAAAAATAATTTTGTATTCAGAAATCTTAATACGAATCCGTTGATCGCGCTATAGGGATGGTGCAAAGTTTGGGGAGACAATAAAAAGATTTGCTAACTAGTAGATGCTCCAATCAGTAATTTAGTTGTTTCTTATTTTTGTTTGTATTTATTTATTTTTTTTTTTTTAATCTTTGTAGGGGTTGCTTTTATTTATTTTTCTTTTTTTTTTCACTTTTTTTTATATCAATTTTGACACATGTTTCCTTTTGTAGTTAACAATTGCGAGTGAGCTTAATTTTTCTCTCAAAAAATTAGTTAAAAAATATTTATGTTAATGTAGAACTCTATTTCAATTAAGATGAATTCTTATTTTTATTAGATAAAAAAAATTATATGATACATATTTATATACTGTATATATATAGAAAAGCAAATGAATTTTTTTTTATTTTCGAAAAACATATAAAAATTAAAAAAGCCTTATAAAATTTTAGGATATTCTCAAAATACACCAATATTTAAAATAGTTTTATAAAGTTAGATAAAATCTAATTTAATTAGATTTTAAATTCGATCAAAATTTAAATAAAAAAATTACATTTTTTAAAAAATTATTTTGTGGGGAACATGTGTTGCACGATCTGAGAATATAATACCGTTCGTGCAATCACGGCCGTCCATTTTCTTCCGCACGCCTCTCAACGCCATCGAGATTGACTACGAGATCGACCGTTGAGATGCGCGCGCGCATTCCACGTGGCCAAGCAACGTCCCCACTCGGTTGTGGACTGCACGGAGCACCGCATTGCTGTGTACGCGCGGTCGTACAAAAATCCCTTACGAGGATCGATCATCTACCGTTCGCTTCGTCCCGTTTTCAACGGATCCGACGGTTCGATATTGCTCGCATAGAGGATTCGTGCGGCAATGCCCGTATAGATTTGCCCGAGAAATTTTCCCTGTACCCGGTGTATGTATTCGCTTCATGAACCGTACCTGATTGTTTGGGTGCATAAGAAGAGATGCTTATACACCCGGTGCAGGTAATAATGGCACGTCGTGGGTGTAAATAACAATTGATCGTATTAATGTGGGCGAAATGATGAAATTTTAGTAACCATGGATGGATTATTCGGATAAGGAGAAACGGGGTTGGAAAAATCCGAATTAGGGTTTTTGTGTTGAGATTCGGGGAAAAGGGCGATGATCGAACCGAGTAGGGGATCCCCGGATCGCTCTCCTCCGCCGCCGCGGGATCGGAGCGGAGGTGGCGGCGCCACTTCCACCTCCGCCGCCGAGGGAGACGAGGTCGTCGTCTTCGTCGTCGTCGGCGTCGGCGGCGCCGGCGCCGGCGCGGAGATCGCCGCGATCGACCGGGAAGAGGCCATAGACGACGGGGAGGCGCCGCTGACGAGCTCCGGCGACGCCGCGGCGACGGAGGGGAAGGGGGTGGAGAAGAAGGTGGGGAGCCTCCTCGAGGCGGCGATGAAGAAGTACGCGGTGCCGCGCTCGTCGAGCTACCACGGCGTCACGAGGTGAGTCGGATCGACGAAACCCTACCCTGCCCTACCCCACGCTTGGTTGTGCGTTGTGATGTGATGTGTGATCTTGTTCTGCGTTGTTGGATACTTAGGTTGAAGTGGAGTGGCAAGTATGAGGCGCATCTGTGGGACAACACGAGCCAAGTCGAAGGCCGGAAACGGAAGGGGAAGCACGGTATGCATCATGCATTTTATCCTTCGATTCATGCTTTCTTAGACAAATATTATTGCTAGAAATTGTTTTCGCAATTGAATCATCAAATGAGACCCTGAAATGTAATATAAATCTGGCTCATTTCACCTTTCCTGATGATTCGAAGATTTGCATTCGAAGAACTTAATGCTCTTAAGGAGATTAACATGAAGGAGAAGTAGTAATTCTTAGTTTCATTCTCTATATATATGCGACATTATAGTGTTCTTCCAGTCTAGATGCTGTCACTAGGATTCTTTACCACGGAATATGCATGGGGTTTCACGAGTTAATAGTTTAAGGGCATTGGGGAACACAATACAACCAACCAAGGTATAATGGCAACGCTAGGGATATAGGATTCGACACGGTGCTGTTCGCCAAGTTAGCTCATTTTGATGTGAGGTATGTGAAAGAGCAAAGAATTACTGAAATTGGTCTAGGCTGGTTTGGCGTTTTTTCTGCATTTGTATGGCCTTGGAGACCTGGAATGTGGGATTGATGTGCAACGAAGTTGTTCGAAGGGTACGACGTTAAATAGTTTATAGCAAACTAGAGGCATGCGTTTTTGCTTTGAATGTAAGTGTAAACACTAATTGGCTTAGGTTGTAGAAAAGTATGGCATTGCTCACTTCCCGGTACTTACTGTGACATGATTTTTGTAAAAATTATTCTATTTGTGGACTGTCTGATGGGTAATGTAGACCTTTTTTTTTGCTGCTCTTGTGCTCTTGCTGCTCCCCGCCTCTTTTACATAAATACTAGGTTTAATGGTTGTTATGAGTTATGAGATCCAGAAGACGAATGCTTCCTCGGCCAACTATGGGGAGGTAGTTTCATTTTGCTTTTAACTACCTCCAAAGCTTAACAAAGATTTAACCGACTTCATTTATCACTGTTTCTTTTTGTTTTTTCTGTTTTCCCTTTTAATGACAATAAATAACTATTCTTGATAGCTGAAAAATGAATTTGGCTAAAATGAAGTCTAGTGCTGAATGCTTCTTTCTTCAACACTTCTGCTTCTTCTTCTCTTCTTTTATTTTTTCTGATTCTCGCCTCCTTCCTTGAATCATGCTGATGATGATTGGGGTGATTGCCTCTGGCTGCCGTGGCAATATTTCAGTATATTTGGGTAAGATGCTTATTCTTATATAACTTTAGTTTGCATAAATAGAAGCTGGTCCTTTATATATGTCTGGTCTATGTAGGAAGCTATGAGTCAGAGGAGAAGGCGGCTAGGGCACATGACCTTGCAGCGCTTAAATACTGGGGTCCTGGACCAAATGCCAAACTTAACTTCCCTGTAAGAATTCTCGATAACTTATCTTCTTTCTCATCTATGAGTTTTTATAAGTTCGAATACTTTAATGGTTCTCTTTTATCACTTTGCAGGTATCAGACTATGAGAAAGAGCTCGAGGCAATGAAGACCATGTCTCAGGAAGAGTTTGTGGCCTATGTAAGGAGGTATACCATGAAATTCGACAATTTCAAATATTCAGCTTTTCAGAATATTAATTACTCATTGCATTCCTCGTGTTTGCTCGTGGCAGGACAAGTAGTTGCTTCTCTAGAGGAGCTTCAGTGTACAGAGGAGTAACAAGGTCCTTGTTACATTCTCACCGGAGTTCTTTAACACTCTAGGGTTTCTGTTACTATTGTGTATAAGTACTAATTGACTAAATTCTTTTTTGAATTTTGGTTGGCTTTTTGGGGTGGCAGAAGGAAAGACGGAAAATGGCAAGCCCGAATTGGTCGGGTTGGCAGTCGGGATGCCAAAGATATCTACCTTGGAACTTTCGGTGAACTTTCAATCACGATGAAACTCAAATTTTATCATTTGATTTGGTTGAATGAACTAAAGGGAACCTTCTATTTGGTAAATTTAGATACTGAAGAAGAAGCAGCCGAAGCTTACGACCTTGCGGCCATCGAACTGCGAGGCGTCAACGCCGTAACAAACTTTGATATCAGCAACTACTGCGACGGAGGTCTGAAGCAATTAGATGGGCCGTGCAACCTGGAAACATAAAGGCAGATAGAACTTGAACTGACCGAAGAGATGAATGCATATTCATTTACCAATTCCTAATACCTTTAGATCACATATTCTTCTTTTCCTCTTATTTTTCTTTTTCGGGTATCACCCTTTAGTTGTAAAATGTAGCAGCTATGTTACTGCTCGCGGAAAAGGTTTCAAGAGGTGGTGGTAGGGATTAGGGATAGGGTTTCTTAGATCAGATCAGAGAAGGAACTCTTTGCTAACCTTTGTTTCCTACAGGAGTTAATAACTTTCTCTCATGCTCCTAGGGAATGTTAACTCAATGAGGCATTTAAATTACAAAGCTCTGCAATACTTGTTGCATATCAGTTTTATTGCTTGGTAACAAACCCATTAATCACTCTGCTTAATTAGTTTGTTACTATTCTCTGTTTTGGTATATTTTTTGTGCCTGATAATATATATATATATATAGAGAACATTCGATTTGGTTTCGTTATATATGATTGGAACTATAAAGATATCAATTTTTATATATTTTTTTATTTTGTTTGCCTAATCAGCGACTAACTTCAAAATAACCAGTTGAAATTAAAAATTTTACAAAAAAGAGTGATAAAATAATTAAATTTTAATTCAAAAATATTGATTTTGTTCTTGATTTTAAGTAGAACTTTTAGTTCAAATTTGATGTAATCTGAGTTGTTCAACACCATTCAACTTACAGACGTAGTATATTGGCCGTTAAAATAATTATTTTTAAAATTTTTTGATCACTGAATAAATAACGTTGAAAAATTATAAAATTTAATTTTTAAATAATTTTAATACTGTAGATCAAATGTAGTGGAATCGATTGCTTTGGTAGTTTTGAAAGTACAATGTTCCAACTCTTTCGTAGTTGATATGGATCAGGCAAATATACAGTACAAGAATTGTGTGGAAACAATTTGGAGCTTATAGCAGAATTGCAAATAAAACTGTAAATGGAGTTGAAAAATGTAGCTCACTCCCATTCAAAAAGGCCCACTAAAAAATCCCCACATATATTGTACAACACGAATATTAGTTGTTGATTAATATTACAACATTTATATAAGTTACAACAAATATACAGCAAACTATTTCTGTGTTAAACGTAGCATTTTATGTTGCATGGTTTCGATCGCCGCCGCCGCCGCCGCCGCCGCAGCCGATATGAAACCTCCTTGTTTTCATCCTCCCATTCAATGCCAGTGCGAGAACATCATATTCTTCTACAAACCACAGTTCCGAAACAGTCACCTGAAAGAAGTAAATTCAGCAAAATCGACAACCAAATTTGGCAAAGCAATTAGTACTCATCTCAGTTGCGGAGCATACGATACCTCGAAGCCACGAATCTTACTGTTGACTCGTGCGACAAGCTCATGAAAGAAACCGAGTTGATCGAACGGTTTTTCGCTCTCCTACGTTAAGCACGTAAATGCGTCATTTTCAGTGGAAACTAATCTTACTTTCACTAAAAAGAATTATGGAATATATCAGTAATCTCTTAGAGGCACCGATTTGGACGCTTTCAAATGAAATTATGAAAGTGTTACTAAACGATGGTTTCAAATCTATGGTGACGAGATATTACCACCGATGAGAGCTTAGGGCGTCCCAGAAGCCTTGCGAAGGAAGTGTGAAGCAAAACAGGATCATACTGTAACAGTGGCAAGTTATATGATAAGAAGCATACATAAATGCTATGCTTTTTGTTCTTGTTCTTGTTCTTGTTCTTGTTCTTGTTCTTGTTTTTTTTATCTTCATTTTGACAACATTCAGCAAAGAGAAAATTAAACATTAACCAGCAACTTCTTACCAGTTGCTTCTCAGGTGCACGGGGAAGGGCATTTCTTAACTTCGCACGGATCTCCGCAGGATCCGTACCGGAGATCACCTAATAACAGATATTTACAAGCGGATAAACAAAACCAGTGAGATAAAATCATAAAGCAAAATATATTTGAGTAGAAAAGAGAGAGAGAGAGAGAGAGAGAAGTTTTGTCGATCTAACCTGCCAACAACCGAGAAGCACACCAGTCGATGTCAAAACCACTCGATCCAACACTATCTTTAGAGGGCAAACAGCTTCTGCAACTCCTTTAATCGCACTTACCTCAGCTTCAATCTCAAGAAACATTACGGAAAACATTAACATAGAGTTTACTGCAACTTTTTATCCGACAAAATAACATGATCACAAGAGTGCCCGCCTACCTCACTATCCGTAGCGATAACAGGAGTTAAATGATGGGAGGCATGGAACATGCTGAAGTGATATATGCTGGTATTTTGAAACCAAATGACTGGAAATAACAATAGAGCGTAAATCAACCATGAGATGCTAAAGAATTTACTCGACGATAGTAAAGGAGAGAGTAATTGGATGCTAGTAAGCGAATAACGAAGCTACTTATCGAACTGATTTGCGAGAGCAAGCCGAGAAATAACATGTCATACTAAGTTTATTACCTCCATCAAAATAGGGAAGAAAGATTTCCTTCACAACCTCGCTGCAGAAAAAGAGCAAGCCAAGCATCATGGATAAATCAAACTGAGAAACGAGCAATCGGCACAACATTAAAAGTCTGATAAAATCATTACAAACTAGGTCAAATTAGCCTTCAACTGAGTTTCCTAACAGTAAACTCAAATTTGGCATTACACAGATAGTTGATCCAATACTCGAATATAGCAGTTACATACTTACGAAATAGGCATTGCGAATTCGGGATTCAGGTAAAGCACGTTTGCTCGAACCGGAGGATTCGCAGCCTAATTTTCGAAAATGGGGAGTCGAATGAGAACAATTCGTCAGATTAAATTGAGAACTCAGCTAAAACAACTACAAGAATCAGTAGATCAGATCAATGGACCTTAAGAATTGGCGTGACCACGCCATTTCTCAACTTGAAGAGATCGGAGAGTGACAGCGACTGCGACGTCTCCCCGCCTTTCAGGAACGCCGCGCCGTGCTCCTCCAGATCATGAGCCATCTTATCATACAACCTCAATCGCTGATCCGAACCGGCTGTAATCGAGGGTTCTGCAGGGATTTCGATCAAGCCAACGCATTTAGATCCAGAAACGCATGAGATTAGGCTAAAAATTGCGAAGAAAATTAGCTGTAAAGTGGGGGAATCGCAATTTTTAGCTCATGGTGGATCGAAATAAGCTGAAAATGCATCAACTTGAACTAAAAATTGCAAAAAAAAAAAGAAAAAGAAAATTTAGCTCATGGCAGATCAAAAAAAAAGAAAAAAATCTGAGAATACATCAAATTGAGCTAAAAATTGCAAAAACAAAAGCAGAAAATTGGGGTAATCGCAATGGTTGTTAGCACGACAGATCGCAGGGGGAAATTGGGCTAAAAATGGGGAAATTGGGGAAATTACCGGAATGAGGGGAGGGAAAGGGATCGGAGGCGTTGTTCATGGCGGATCGGAGGGCGAGGAAGAAGAGAATCGCGGAGGAGATCGAGATCAGAGCGGGGGCTCGCGCTCGGGCGAAGTAGGTTTTAACCCTCGCCATTGTTGGACATCTCTCTCTCTCTCTCTCTCTCTCTCTCCCTCTCCCCTCTCCCTCTCCCCCACACCATGGGGATAAGCTATTCCGTGAACCGCGTCTACCACGTGGTAGACCCCTGGACCGGGTAGAGTGTAACACAATAGCGACGTTGCATGAAGTTGTGTTGCGGATCGAATCGGGTTTCGGAAATACGGATGGAAATAAATCCGGATTGGGGGAGCTCCCATTCGAATCCATTTCAAATAGAAGAATAAATAATAATAATAATAATAATATATTACGAGAGATCGAATTAAGTATTCTGATTCATTTTAAAGAAAGTGATAAATAATAATTAAATATAAAAATATAACTAGATTTTTAAGTTTAGTTTTTTAACTTACAACTTAGTTAATTGATTGAGTTGAAACTTTTGTAAAATTTTATAATTATTTTAGTGTAATTTACTAGAACGTGTTTAGAATTATTAAATAGAAAATGCTATTTGTACACCCCATTTGGGGGTGTACATCGCACACCCCACTCATCCAATGGGTGGGGTGTGGTGAGGGGTCACTTCACAATTTGTGAAGTGACTCCCTCACCCTTAGATGGATGGGTGTAAGATGTACACCCCCTTTGGGGGTGTACATGTAGCGTTGCTCTTATTAAATTTGATAAAATTATTAATAAATTTAGCAAAATCTTCAACCAAAAATACAAAATATTATAAGAGTGTCAATTGGAAAAAGTTGAAGGATTTATTTGAAAATGGGGATATAGATGAGGGATCTCCAGGCATAATTGTTTACTTCCGTGCACGAGGCGCAGGAGTACACCGGGTCCAGGGAGTAATTCCTCATAGTCAAGAGCATCCAACTCATTACCCCGTCGGTGTCCTCCGCCTCCCTCTCTCTCTCTCTCTGTCTCTCTCCCTGAAGCGACGAAGACGAAGCGAATTGTAGAGGAAACAGCGTCGTAGATCCCTCCTCATCGCCGAAACCCTAATCTCTCTCCGCTTCTTCTTCGTCGATTCCCCCGATCGATCGAGATCGATCAACCAGGTAAAAATCATCTACCATTTCAATCGAATTCGCGGCGATCGATCTCCTTTTCACCCCAATCCCCCCGGGTTTTCCCCCTCGATCTCCAATCGAAGAACCCTAACCCTAACTGTTTCGTTTCATCTCCGGATCGCAGGAACGATCTCCTTCGTTTTCGAGGAGTAGGGAGGAAGAGGAGGAGGAGGAGGAGGAGGAGGAGGGAGATGGCGGGGCAGAACCAGAGGCTGACCGTGGTTCCGACGGTGACGATGCTGGGGGTGATGAAGGCGCGGCTGGTGGGGGCGACGCGGGGCCACGCGCTGCTGAAGAAGAAGAGCGACGCGCTGACCGTGCAGTTCCGGCAGATCCTGCGCAAGATCGTCACCGCGAAGGAGTCCATGGGCGAGGCCATGCGCGCCTCCGCCTTCTCCCTCGCCGAGGCCAAGTACGTCGCCGGCGACGGCGTCCGTCACGTCGTCCTCGAGTCCGTCCGCTCCGCCTCCCTCCGCGTCCGCTCCCGCCAGGACAACGTCGCCGGCGTCAAGCTCCCCCGCTTCGAGCACTTCGTCGACCCCTCCTCCGTCTCCTCCTCCGCCTCCTCCTCCTCCTCCGGCGCCGGCGCCGGCGTCGCCCTCGCCGGCCTCGCCCGCGGCGGGCAGCAGATCCAGGCCTGCCGCGCCGCCCACGTCCGCGCCATCGAGGTGCTCGTCGAGCTCGCCTCCCTCCAGACCTCGTTCCTCACCCTCGACGAGGCCATCAAGACCACCAATCGCCGGGTCAATGCCCTCGAGAACGTCGTCAAGCCCCGCCTCGAGAACACCATCACCTACATCAAGGGCGAGCTCGACGAGCTCGAGCGCGAGGACTTCTTCCGCCTCAAGAAGATCCAGGGCTACAAGAAGCGCGAGCTCGAGCGCCAGATGCAATCCGCCCGCCTCTTCGCCGACGAGCAGTTCGCCGAGCGCATCGCCCTCAAGAAGGGCATCTCCGTCGGCTCCGCCCGCGGCCTCCTCTCCTCCGCCGCCGACAAAGACGACGACATCATCTTCTGATCCTCCCTCCTAAACCCTCGCGGTGAGATCATGTGTTACTCCTCTCATATATCGATCCATCAATCAATAAATAACAACATTGCTCTTGCCAAAGAAAAACCCTGCCTATTATTATTGCTCTTTTAGTACTTGCCTGCTTGTTAGATGCTGTACAATGAAAATTATGATTAGAGATGTTTTTTTCATTGTTGTTTCGGTTTGTGAGATTCATTTCTTTGCTCGATATGTATTCGAAACTGCAGATGCATTGTTGTATGGCTGCTAGAGGAAGGTATAATCTCATTGTTCCTCCTCGTGATTTTGCTATGAATCTTTTCTCTCTGTTTATAATCTATCTTTTTTTTAAGGTTATAGTTTGCTGCAGTTATAATCAACTGAGTTGAAACTTTGAATGCCACTTGATTTGATTTTCCGCGTCTTTGTGTCATTCCAATAGTGTTTGTTTCATTTGTGGTGCATCTCTTTAGGTAGTACACCCTATCATCTTTCTCTTCTCCCCACTCGCAACATCTCTCAAAGCGAACTGGATTATTCTATGAAAAGTGTGCGAGGAACCTACCTGAACTGTAGAGCGTTTGAAAGTCGGTATCTGAACTTTTCAAAATTTGATTTTGTTGCATAATTTTTTTTTGTGCTCTGTGTTAAAAAACTATTGGTGTTTTCAACTTTCTCGACAAAGTAAACTATAACTTTGCAGGATATTCTGTAAGTTTTTTGACCAAAACTAGTAAGTTCTTGGGCCTTCTGGCATAACTTCCTGGATTTTGTTGCAATCGCAAGTAATGAAAGCGGAGGTAGTAAATTCAAAAGTTTTTAAAGTCTGTACATTTTTCCTTTTTCATTTTCGAGTAGAGGATGCGAACCTTTTCCTAACTCCTCATCCATCATCGAGTTCCTTTGTTGAAAGTTAATATTGAACCTAGAAGCCCCTTGCGTATATCTCATATAACTCGTTTTAATATTCGATATCTTCTATTTCATTAGCATACATGCTCCTTGATTTTTACTCTTCTTCTGGGTATCATGTCTCTTGTTCGTGGCTACTGTTGCTTCCCTTCTTGTTCGGCTTGTTGTACCTTCTTCTTTCCCAAGTATTTGCTGTTTCTTTTGTTTGTTTTTCCTCGAATCTGTTGTATTCTGTATACGCTTTTTTTTCTCATAAAAAATGCCATCACAGTGAGGCCAAACAATCCAAAGCAAAGAACCTTCCTAATCGTATCATTTCACTTCTAGAACTTGGCCCCGACTTTGTGTGCTTTCTAATATGAACTCGGCCTTCATTCTTTCTTAAATTAACGTTCTCTTCCGTCTTTTTGCCTGTTTATATATCTTCCTACTGTTCTTCTATATTGTTGCTGAATAGTATCTGCTTTAATAGTTCCATCCCATAAACCATACATTGACATCTTTCTTTCTTGTGCTTTGGTGCATGCTTTATCTAATTATCTCAGCTTAGTTGCTGCTTAAGTTCATGTTGGATAATACATTCACAATTGTCGATTCATGCCTACATTTTGATGGATTTTGATTCCTAAAACATTGGAAGAAAGGACCTAATTTTGTTGGAGTTTCCAAGGTCTCATCCTCACTGCCAGTGTTTCGATACGACGGCGGCGCACTCGTCCATCCAAGGACTGCACCTCCTAGCTCACAATTTTTCTTCTCCGTATTATTCACATACATTTGATTCATCAGATTTGTGATTGAACTGATCGATAAGTCGCGCTTGTGGATGACAGTTACTGTGTAGAATTACCCTCGTTTTGTCCTGTGATTCTCACAGATGATATCATATATTTTAGGAAAGGGAGAAAGAGAAGCCATTGCCCTTTATAAAATGATCTGAAATGAATAGCAACTGATTTTAACTCTTCCCTTGTTTCTGGGAATGGGCGGAGGAGAGAAACTGAGAGTGTGAAATGAAGCCTTTTATGGAAGGGTTTGTAGGATAAACGATGTTGGTTAAAAAACTATGTATTTTATTTGTATGGAAATTTGAAAGATGAATAAAATTTCTTCTGTAATCCATCAAGGATATAGTTTCTGTATCGAATTTGTGTGTACTTGCTCTGATTTAGTTTACGCCTGCAGTTTTCTTTTATGTGGTTTCTAAATTCTTTCCGGAGCCTTCTTGGTTTTGAGGATCTGTATCGAATCTGTGTGATCTTTGTGATGTGTTATATCACGAACAAAAACAAATCACAAACGAAAACAAACAAAATGTGGTTTGATATAGAAATTAAACGATCAAATCAAAAGGCAAGGATAGAAAAAGAAAACAAAAGCCCAAAACAAGAACCAAAGTTCAAAGAAACTGCTATTATGTTTTCTATAGTTGAATGAGTTCTCCAAATAAATTATCAAGAGTCGAACATAACTGAATTATATATGAACCGATACTCTGGTGAGAGATTTATGACTCTTTTTTGAAGTTCTTCATATAAAAGAAACATGTAATAGCTTTTCTTTCTAATTAATAAGAAAAAAGGCCAGGGAGGTGGAACATCCATGAAGATCGAAGCAGAGGGCGAGCGGAGGGGATCCCACGAGTCCGAAACTTCATATCGGCAAATTTTGGCTAGAATGTTCCATGGACAAAAAGGATGCAAGAGCCGATTCCAAAGAGGTTAAGTCTCGAAGAAGAGCTTAGTTCTCTTCCTCGTCGTTGTCTTCTTCTTCGTCGTCGTCGTCGTCGTCGTCTGGTTCTCCGTCCTCGCCTTCGGACCCCTAGAAAGTAAAAAAGATAACAACGACATAAGTGACGCGCATCGAGAACTGTAGTTAATATAAGAGGGAATAACTTATAAAGCACCTAATCTGATTCAGGGGGGTAAAAAAAAAAAAAAGGGAAAGGAATGCCAAACATTAATTTACCTCTTCATTATCCTCATCTCCATCAAAATCCTCATCAGCCTCCTGAAATATCGGACAAATATGTACAAAAGTATTAGGCAAAGATTAGCCCTCCAGAAAAAAAAAAAAAAGAAAATAATGAGCATCCACAATAAAATATATATATATATATATATATATATATATATATATATAGTTGGGCTGGAATGCTATTGACAGCACCAACCCAATTTTGCCATCCATTTTGTAGTCATTGAATCGCATTGAGATTCGTGCAAGCCCTTTAATTAAAAAGAAAAACTTTTTACTTTTTACTTTTTCTTTTTACTTTTTCTTTTCTCTTTTTTTCATTAAAGAGCCTACACGGATCTCAATGCGATCCAATGGCTACAAAATGGGTGGCAAAGTTGGGTTGGTGCTATCAATAGCATTCCAGCCCAACTCTATATATATATTACAACACTCACATTGTTGAAATACTTCAGAGGATTAGGCCACAAATCTTCCCTGATGATCTCAGCCACCTGCTTATGTACGTCTCAGAACAGGTTAAAATCGATAGGACAAAAAAGATGAAGAGGATTATGAGTTGATGATACAAATAAAAAATTTGCCAACAAACATATACAGGGGAAAGGACAAATTTTGAAGAGCAAATAGTGTCAAATAATAGGCGGAATCCGGGATGCGAAATGGTTACTATTTGTTTCAGATGATAGTAAACTGAGTGGTGTGATGAAAACCAAGCACCCATCTCTTTACGCTAGAAAAACTAGAATGGCTTACCTCATCTGACACTCCGTCAGCGAGATTCTTCTGGTGATTTTCGCTAAACCAGCTAAAGAAACTGTATCAAAGAAATGGAAACAGTTGACACAACCAATCACTTAAACAGTTCGCATTCAATTGATAATAATAACTTGACAATTAACGTAGTAATTTTCTTATAACCGACATTACCAGACCTGGGGCTAAAGTAAGCACTGAAATACTTAAGAAACATTTGGGTTGTTCAATTGACAACAGAAAATCACAAAAGATACCATCAAATTCAAAACACAATTCTGAAATATAGCATATGAATAGAAATGACAATATTTATGATCAAAAAATGCTTACTGCGGTTACTAAAAGCACTATTGTTATAGGGCTCACCAATCAAGTGACTTCTTTACTTACATAACTCTTACACTGCATTGTCATGTTTACATTGTCGTGGTAACCAAGATAACTCAGATATCATGTGACAATATATATTCAAAAGTCTCTTTATGGAACACAAGTTAAGGTCTCATAGGGTTTGTCCTCGGAGGTTTCTGGTTGGACATTGAATAATGTAGAACTCCTATTAAGGATTGTATTTGAAATTATAGATGGAATATCTGAAATCCAAACAACAAACACAAAAGCTATTACATCAAGAAAAGATCAGAAGGGACAAAAAATAACCTCTCCTCAGTGAAGGGGCGCTTGCTCCCTTTCTTCTCATGGGCATTACCGTTGGCAATATTCTTCATTTATGATGAAAAACAAAGATTAAACTTGATAACAGATGCAAAAACTCAAATTAGAATAAAAAAATACCTCCTGTAATATAGCCCTTACCATGCCCTCCTTCCACTTAATTTTTGTACCATTTATATTAGTCGTTCCTTCATCAGTGAATGAGTATGCCTTTTCAAGCTTTGTGTCTTCAAAGTATGGGTTAGGGGAGAAGTTCTACAAATAACAAACTCCATCTAATTAGAAGAGAAGTTAAATTACAAAAAATATGCTTACTCAATTAAGATTAAAACAACAACAACAACAAAAAAACCAAGAATTTTCAGAGCATTGATGCAATTACTCACAAATATAATGGAGTAGCCAGACTTGACATCTTTACAGTCTTCAACATTTAATGAAGCTAGGTACTTGAAAACCTACATTTAAAGAAATCGCAGAAATAAGCATTGTGATATGTCAATAATTTATACAGTAGAATGCAGATATACCCTGCTTGAATTATCAAATAGAACCATATTTAGTTTAAAATAGGAAAACCACAAGTAGTTTATTGCTAATGACTCATGCAAGCAACCGTACTTGATTGGGTTAAGAGTTTCATTATGATTAAGCTTCATATGTACCTTTTGATCTTCCTCATTTAGTAGATCAGCAAGGAGAGGATGACTGAGAAACTGCACCACATAGAAACATACAATACAAAAAGTAAATATAGATGATTGATAGAATGATAAACATGTTTAAGAAAGAAACTAACAACTTCTATTTTACTAAAATAACTCAAAAAAAGTATCAATAGAATAACAAACCGCAGTTAGCCAGAAGTCTGGAATGGACTTGATTATTTCATTCCGCTTCAGGTAGACAGGTCTACGTATCTCATTATATTTCTGTTCCACCTCCAAAACCTTATCGCTTGCCTCCTCATTAACCTATGAATGATAAGTAAAATCGGTAAAAGATGGAAGACAAAAAAAAAGTAGCTAAAGGATATAGTTGTAAGCTGTACAACTAACAACATGTAATCAAACTAAGATACTATTATATACATGTTATATCTCTTCAACCGAAAACAGATATACAATAGCGATCATTTTAGTGTAAGCATGCAATAAATCACAAAAATATATTAGACTTTACACTCATGATAAAACTGAGTTAGAGGTGGAGAGAAGTAGGTACAACTGGATTCATAGCCTTTTCTTTTATAACAAATCTTATGAAACATAGTGCTGAACATACAAATGGAATACATATAGGTCTTACGAAAGAGTGAGGACTAATGCTTAGTTATTATCGTTATTGTGAAATGATCAAACAAACAAACAAACTATGGTGAAAGACCAAAACCATTCAAGGAAAATAGGCTTTCGTATAAAGTAATGGCGAGACCGTGAGAGAGGCAAGGGAAACGAAGCTTAATATTCGCTGTAAAGCAGCAGAACAATGGGAGAAACTAGAAACCAGGTCAACTCTGGAAAACAGAGAAAGGTTCTATAAGAGGATTAAAATGTGTAAAGTCTGAGGAAAGCAATGAAAATAGCACATCACTTTCGGCTTCGTAATGATGCTCCAGAAATTTATCTACAGATAGTGTACTCCAAGAATTAGAAGTCCAAAAAAAGGCAAAAGCAAGGCCTAAATTAAGAAACATTGCCCTACATCACGAATCTTGGTTACGCAAACCTCACAATTTAATGATGGATTTATTGACTTAAAGGAAACGCGAATGAAGATGGGCATAACAAACTATGAAGTTAATGGTACTGCCAGATTAGATTCTCAGAATGTAGCAGTGCGAGACAGAGATAAGGTCAAAATTCTAATACAAATTGGATGGATGCGCCAAAGACTTGACCTTGTAAACACGTGACGACAAGCCGAAGATTTTTTTTTTATTACTGTACCATAATGGCTCACAGGAAAAACTTTTATTATTATAAAGAAGGTGAAATAGTAGCATGCTAAAAATTAGCACTTTTTTCCATTCCTTAAATTCTCCGGACGCACGCACATACGCACGCGCACGCGCACGCACACGCACATGCACATGCACATGCACATGCACGCGCACAAATACGCACTCACAGACGCACGTCCACACGCACAAACCGGAAATAAAATAAAATAAAATAAAATCAAGCAAATTCTCCTGCGGTGCCTAAACTTCTCGAGTATAAATTTCTCTTAGTTCCAGGTTAATATATTTACACTATGCTTAGTATAGCAAGCACAATTGCCACTACTGTCAAGCTTCCTTACTATAGCGCAGGTTTAAAATTCGCCCACCTTACATCAAGCATCTAGTGAACAAGCAAGCCGAAATGGCACCATCATTTTACACAAATTGCGAATACTCACAACTACATTTACGACTATTTCGAGACGATTTTCCCACATAATATCAATCCCTATCCCAGCTACATAATAACACCACTTTCCTAAACCCAAACAACAGCCATTCAATAAACTCAAAAACAGCAGCAGCAACAGAACCCTAAATAATTCCTTCTTAAATCACGCCTCACTCCAAAGATCGATCTTTGGCACGAATGCTAAAGTAAGATACACCACATAACCAATCAAACAGCTCCAACCATAAAAACTTAGCATCGAATTAGATTTTTTTTTTAAAAAAGCAAGAAATTGAGGCGAATTCGTCACCTTCTCGAGCTCTTCCTGGACCTCCTGGAGCCTCTCGATGGACATCACAAGCGCCCCATCGACGGGGTCACTCTCCTGCTCCACGGCGGCCTTCGTTTTCTTCCCCTTGTCCGCCACCATCTCGTCTCCTCCTAAACCCTAGCGCAAACCCTAAAACCCCCCTTGGATCGAGATTAGAGAGAGAGAGAGAGAGAGAGAGAGAGGGGTGGAGGCTACAAAAATGGGTTTTAGCCTCCGTAGAGAGAGAGAGAGAGAGAGAGAGAGAGAGATAGAGAGAGGGAAATGGGCGAGGGTTTTGCTACGGAGGGGACTAAGCTTGGTATTTATAGCAGGGGTAAAATTCACGGATAGTCCCTGTGTAATTCCAATATTGTGACTTAGTCTTTTTTTAATTTTCGAAAATTAAGTAGTATATTTTTTCTTACATTTTAATTTCTCATCATCAAAAATATTATGTTGAATTTTGCCGTAATTAGGGACTACAATGTAATATACATATACGTAAAGAATAAAAAAAATATATAAGTATTTAAAAGCAAAATGTACAGGATCCATACATTTTTTCCCTAGATTGTGTCGGAACGATTCGGATTCGGGTACTGAAAAATCCGGTGCATATTGGCCGTCTGATTTACGGGGGGTTTGAGCTTCAACGGCAGATTTTGATTTGATTTGGGTGTAGACCGTGTGGAGTCCAAACATTTTCACTTTGGCGCACTAATTAATATCTAATTACATTAGACAAAATAATAAGAACTAATCGTTTGTTATAGAGCCCGTCTAGCTCAGTTGGTAGAGCGCAAGGCTCTTAACCTTGTGGTCGTGGGTTCGAGCCCCACGGTGGGCGTATTTTAAATTTTAAAAAAATACTTTTTGTACTTTATTCAAATTTAAAATTTGTAAAATATATGAAATTTATATTTTTTATTTGAACCTGATCCGAACCTAAATTGATTTATATGGTACGTTCAAAATTAGAAAGTGTACAAATAGTATTGCTCATAATTTTTTATTCTTTATTTTTTATTTTTTATTTTTTACATATATAAAAAGTAAAAAAATAACAGATTTGAATTCGAATATAAATTTTGACCTGATCCGAACCTAAATTGATTTATATGGTACGTTCAAAATTAGAAAGTGTACAAATAGTATTGCTCATAATTTTTTATTTTTTATTTTTTATTTTTTATTTTTTATTTTTTACATATATAAAAAATAAAAAAATAACAGATTTGAATTCGAATATAAATTTTGACTATACCAAATCCGAATCCAAATTTGAACATGACCGAACCCGAATTGATTTTATATTATATAATATATATATATATATATATATATATATATATATATATATATATATATATATATATATATATATATATATATGAATTAGGCTACTATGCTATCAATAGCATAAAGTAATTGCACCCTATTAAGTTTTTAATTTTTAGATTAATCGATGTGTGGTTAAGATGATAATGAGTCTCTAGGATTGAGTGCGTGGTCGGAAAAATAATATATTATAAGAGATGGACATGATCAAAATGATAGATCGAACGGTAAAAAACTAGATAGCACCAAAGGGGTAGATCCAACGATAAAAAAACTAGGTAGCACCGAATACATAGTGCTATCAATAGCCGAACTCTATAAATATATGATATATTATATTAAAATTTATATTTTTAAAATTTAAATTTAATATAATATATTTTAAAATATTCGAAGAGAAATAATTATTCCGAATTTAAATTTATAAATTTAAAATTTTAAATTTTAAATTTTAGACAGATTCAAATTTGAATATAAATTTTTAAAATTTATCGGGATTTGTATTCGGATTTGGGATTTGATAGTTAAGCTCAGAATCGGGTTTTGAAAGTCCGAATCCGACCCAATGATATCCCTAGACCCAACCCACTCTTCGGTGTACGGACTCCACTCCTCTTACTTCACGCCCAAGAGCCGGCCCACGACGCGCTCTCTTTCTCTCGATCGATCGATCGATCGAGCGCGAGCTCACACGAACCAGAAAATAGCAGTATAAACTCCTCGGCAACAACAATCCCACTCTCTCGATCTCGATCTCGAGATCACTCGCATCAATCCGATCAAGGTGATTCCTCCTCCTCCTCCTCCTCCTCCTCCTCCTCCTCTCGATCTTAATCAGATCTCGTTTCACTGTATGCTATAACACCAGTGCGATCATGGAGAATTGACGAACTGAGTTGGATTTCCCCCTTTTTTGTCGATTTGATTTGGTTGAAATAAGTGGTATTTTGGATTATTCCTTTGATCTGTTTTTGGTAGAGATCGCACGATCGTTCTCGAGTTAGTGTTGGGTTTTTTTTTTGGGTGTTTTGGGAATGTAATTGTTGTGATAGGGAGTTTGGGATGATGGAGATAGGCGATTTGGGGTTGCTTGCGTAGTGGTGGGGTGTTAGATTTATTAGGAATGAGCGTTTTTGGTGTTTATAGTCATTCAATCGTGAGCATCTTCTTTTCCTAGACTGCATCGTTCTGGTAGTATTGAATAGCTTAGCAGAAAAATTTGTAAAGAATGGTTATGGCTTGTTTAGCGAGACTCGAGCTGATGCAAAAGTGATGTTCTAGTAGAGCTGTGTGAAGATGCAACAATAGAAAAAAAAAAAAAAAAAAAAAAAAAAAAAAAAAAAAAAAAAAAAAAAAAAAAAAAAAAAAAAAATCAAAAAAAAAAAGATGCAACAATAGGAAATAATTACTTCATTGAACCCACAAAGCTTCTAATTGGACCTTCTACTTGTAAAACCTCAATAGTGTCATATCGGATGGAAAAAAAGTTATGATTGGAAATATAAGATGCCATGCACCATAATAATAAAATCTGGGCTTAAGTATTTTGAGTGGTGGTTTTGAGCTTAACAAGTTATTATTGCTAGTGGGTCGGATTGTAATAGTTGGTATCAAAGATGAACACCAGCAAGAAATGTGAGAGCTAATTGCTATGTGGAGTAAAGTGTTACACCACGGATTTGGTGAAAGCCATCTCTTGAACTTGCAGGAGCCACTTCTAGAATCTCATATCGCCTGGTAGTTCTAGTCTATATGTCCGTGATCTAGGTTTGGACCTGACGAGAACGTCACAGTCTAAACGGGGGGAGTATGTAACACCTCAATAGTCCTATATCGGATGGAAAAGAGGTTATGATTGAGAATATAAGAGGTTACGCACTCTAATAATAATAACTGGGCTTAAACATTTTTGGCTAGTGGTTTGGACCCAATGAATTATTATTGTTAACGGGTCGGGTCGTCACACTACTTTTCAGTAGAAGCCCGTTTCAACTTTTTGTTGGAGGAAAAGTTTCGGAGGGCTAGTGGATTGGGTCCAACGACTTATTATTGCTAGTGGGTCGGGATCGTTACACTACTTTTCGGTGTAGAAGCTCATTTTGGTTTTGAGCTGGAGGAAATGTTTCGGCGTGTTTGCTGCCGAATGCATGGCTTTTGCCTTTTAGAGTGGAGATGCTGTTATAAAAGGCAGGCCAAATATACACTAGGGTTTGATTACCGAATCTATAAATTCATTCAGATGCTTTACGATTCATGAATGTTATGAAGGCTTTTTTAATATTTTTTGTGTTCTTGTTTTAACTGTTAAGTACTTCAATCTTTCATCTATTATTACAATTCCTTTACCCCTTCTTCAACAGGTTTATGATATTGCGCTGCTTTACCACTTAGCCTCACTAATACAAAATTTTAGAGATGGCTGTTGCTTCATCAACCAATGCTTCTAGATTTATCACTGCCAAAGAACATGGCTTGAATATTTTTAACGAACAATCAAAATACGGTTTTACTAGATCAAGGTTTACAGGATCTGAGAGGGAAAATAAAAAGATATCGATGGTTCTCAATAGTAACGATGTTGCTGTGAAGACACAAATAGATTTTAAGGATCCAAACTGGAAACAGAAGTTCCAGGAAGATTGGGATCGACGGTTTAGTCTCCCACATCTTAGGGATATTCTTGATGTGACGCCAAGGCCAACTACATTCTCTCTTAAGAAAAGCAGGTGCTTTATTCTCTCTCCTACGTTTATTGGTTCATGTTCTTTCAAACCTAACGATGTTGCTACTAAATGCTAGTTATTACCCATTAAATCATTCAACGCCAAATCAAATATAGGTGTAAATGCTATTGAAGTATTTTTTTTAACTCCCCTTTCTCGCCTGATGATATATTTTTTATCCGCTTTGGCAGATTTTCTCAAGAGGATGGTAATGGTGTGCCTGCGGAGATGTGGAATGGTTATGTAAATGATGATGATAGGGCACTTCTAAAGGTCTGAATTGATTATGCATCTAGTGTAGTATTTTTGCATTTATGAAGAGTGTGAATTGAGAAAGCCGTCAATTGGATTAAACTATATGAAGTTCTTATTTGGCATATTTTTCTTTCTGCGTGCATAATAGAGTTCAATCGATTATTGTTCTTAACATGATAACCACCGTTGAATTTGTCTTAACTAGTTACAGTGTTTGATATTACACAATACCATCAAATCCAAATAGACCAATACTGCTGCATTTGTGCGACCTAACTCTGTGAGCATTTCTAATTGTAAGAACTGTTCTTTTCCTTCATTGTCTCATAAATGCACCTAAAAATGATGACAATGATTGCATCAGTCCTTTTTCAGTCAGCACTATGTCAACCTTTGTAGATTGCAATCTTGTGGGTGTTTGGTCCTTTGAGTATCAATATGGAAGCTTTACTAGAAAAGATAGCAATTAATCTTGGCGATAATAGACCTAAATGGTGAAAAAACAATTCATGGAGTCGAAATGAGCTTAAAAAAAATCCTTTGCGGTCTTTTTATAATGGGTTTGATTGCTTTGCTTTAATTAAACGTCACTTTGTTGCTTGTTCTGTGCTGTTGTGGTCATGATGCATAACTTGAACTCTTTGAGTTAACGTTCTCAGCATGCTGGCCTGCAATGAGAACTAGAATGACCGATTTCTGTTATGCAATTTGGTAGGCCATGCACCAGACGTTTAGGGCTGCCAGAACTTCTCTTTCTTTTTTTTTGACCGATTTCTGTTATGCAATTTGGTAGGCATGCACCAGACGTTTAGAGCTGCCAGAACTTTTCTCTTTTTTTTGTGCTTTATATTAGAATAACTGCACATAAAAATATTTCTTTTAATTTCATCCTCCAAAATTGTTATCTTCCGCATCATGTTGTACTTTGACAGCTGGTACTGACTTTACTCAACTAACCAATTCTTTATCTCCCTAGGATGATTTAATATATAATTACTAGTTAGCCTATTCAGTACTAAAGGCCTGCAGATTTAAGTATCAGGGTGTCATATACTACTCTTGTATTAATAAACCATGTATAGTAGCTCTTTATGGCTGTCTATATTAGCAGATTATATTCTAGTCTAATCATCTCTGTTTTTTCTTCCTTCCTTTTTTTTTTTTTGTTTCAGGTAATAAAGTACTCTTCACCTGATTCTGCTGGTGCGGAGTGCATTAATCCTGATTGTACATGGGTGGAGCAATGGTATGATTACTAAGGAGTTGATAACATATATTAAGTATCATTTGATGATTTAAATATGTTATAATTGTTTATTTGTTTTTATTTTGTGCTTTTACCCTCTTCTGTTGTCACTTTTGAGTTTTTTTTTGGCATGATACTGAAATATAGGAAGTTTGTTTTTGGTAAATGGTATTTAACAGTTGATCTCCTCAAGATAATTCTTCTACTATGAGTACTGACATAGTTTCTAGCAGTATCTGCAAATTCACAGTTTATGACCCATATTCTTAATTTATGATCACATTACTGAAGGGTGCATCGTGCGGGTCCCCGCAAGCAAATCTATTATGAACCTGGGGAAGTAAAAGCTGCAATAGTTACATGTGGAGGGCTCTGTCCTGGTTTGAATGATGTCATAAGGCAGGTCGGTGGCTGCTCTAACGTTGTTCTGCTCTTACTACTGTACTTTTCCAACTTTGATATATAGAATATGCCTTTGATGCTATTGTTCTAAATATCATCATCATATATGTTGTGATTGTGCTTGTTAAGTCCTCTTATGAGCTTGTCAGCTGCATTGGTTTGTTTAAGTTGCCCTTCTTATTAACTCTTGAAAATACCTTCGAGTTGTAACTGTAGCAGTTTAATCAAGTGACTGAATGAAAACAGTATTACGTTGTTCTGCTTAATATTATTTAAGGCCAACTGGTGTTCAGATTGCTACCCTTTTACAAGTGTGATAGAAGCTGAATATTGTTATAAGAGTTTTGGTCTTAAAGATATTAGTAGGTTGTTAGTCTTGAAGATTCCTTTGCGATTAGTATTGCAGCATCAAATCTCTTTGATAGCTACCATTACCTGGTTTAGCTATTGAGTGAATTTTGTTTCTTGCCCTTGCAGATTGTGTTCACGCTTGAAATTTATGGAGTAAAGAATATTGTTGGAATCCCATTTGGTTATCATGGATTTTTTGATAAAAGTCTAAAAGAAATGCCGGTGAGAAACCTTCTCATAACTTCTATGGTGTGTACATGATTGTTTCTATACTCTGATACTACTTTTTTGGCTTTCTTAGCTTTCACGTCGAATAGTTGATAACATAAATCTTGCTGGAGGAAGTTTTCTTGGAGTTTCTCGTGGTGGGGCCGGCACCAGTGAAATTGTTGATAGCATTCAGGTAGATTGAATTATCGGCCATGTGAAAAAGAAAAAAGAGCATCAACTTTCGCTGGCCTTTTCTTCCCAACGTTAATTTTATCTTTTTTTATTTTTCATAGGCCAGAAGAATTGATATGCTTTTTATACTTGGTGGTGATGGTACACATGCAGGGGCCAATGCTATACATAATGAGGTAATGTCCACTACTATTTCATATCATATTATTGCCGATTAAAGTCGCATTTCTATATCTCTTAGCCTCAATCTTTTATGGGTCTTTTATTGGCTGTTATGCTACAAGGTCATAGTCATGAGTCTTATTTTCTAGCATATCTAGTCTATAATCAGTATAACGTACTGTAACAGTTTGAATCTTCTTAGAATTATTTACGCTGCAGATAAGCAAAAATATGTGAATTCCCCCGCAAAAGTGGTATTTGAGTGAGTGCCCCTCAAAACCAATGTATTTGCATTCGAGCCTTGTCGGGCATATATATGCAAAAAGCCTTTTGGCAAACATACTTCTGCAGGGTTATGCTCAGTGCAAGTAAGCAAGGTTTTTGAGGGCATGCAGACAAATACCAACTTTGCAAGGGTATTAGTGTAATGTTGCATATTAGCAGTGTAGTATATGCGAAAAAAACCCTCTTGCTATGGATTGAATGGCCATCTATATCTGATTCCACATGCAGTGTCGCAGGAGGAAATTGAAAGTGTCAATTGTGGGTGTGCCGAAAACAATTGACAATGACATACTTCTAATGGATAAGACATTTGGTTTTGATACAGCAGTAGAAGAAGCTCAAAGGGCTATCAATTCTGCATATATAGAGGTAAGCCACTGTTCTCTTCTTGTAACGACCCGGCCCACTAGCAATAATAACTCCCTAGGCCCAAACCACAGCCCAAAATACTTAAGCCTAGTTATTATTACTAGTGTCCATGGCTTATATATACCCAAACACATCCACATTCCCATCCGATGTGGGACTATTAGGGTGTCACAGACTCCTCCCGTTTAGGCCTGACGTCCTCGTCAGTCCAAACACACACACAGCAGCCCAAAATCACCAGGCGATGTGAGACTTGTCTCGCTAGCCCTGTCATCTAGACCTAGGCTCAGCCGAGACTCGCCACACACTTCCGGCTGGTTATTGGCTCTGATACCAAATGTAACGACCCGGCCCACTAGCACTAATAACTCGTTGGGCCCAAACCACAGCCCAAAATGCTTAAGCCCAGTTATTTTTACTAGTGTCCATTGTCTCTTATATATCCAATCATAATAATCCCATTTCCAACCGATGTGGGACTATTGGAGTGTCACAGACTCCCCCCGTTTAGGCCTGACGTCCTCGTCAGCCCAAATACACACACAACCCAAGATCACCAGGCGATGTGAGACTTGTCTCTCTAGCCCTATCATCTAGACCCAGGCTCAGCTGAGACTCATCACACACTTCCGGCTGGTGATTGACTTTGATACCAAATGTAACGATCCGGCCTACTAGCAATAATAACTCGTTGGGTCCAAACTACTGGCCCAAAATGCTTAGCCTAGTTATTATTACTAGTGTCCATGGCTTATATATACCCAAACACATCCACATTCCTATCCGATGTGGGACTATTGGGGTGTCACACTTCTCTTTTAGTTTGTCATTCAGATGGCTAATTAATATAAAGGGTGGTCCAGAAGGCTGTTTGAGTTATATTTTCTGAGATTACTAATGGCAAAAAAGTACGAGTAGTCCTCATCTTTTTCTGATACTGCAACTTTGTCTCTGGACTCTGACATTTTAGTCCTTGAACTTTCCCAAATAGTGCATTTGCATTCCTGGCCTTCCAAAAGAACGGCATCAGTTGAATCACATGTGCAGCATGTGGCCCTTTGCCTGTAAAACAACCATTTTAACCTTCTTTCAGATAAATTAAAATAGCAATTTCAAGGGGGTACAAAATGGTCGTTTTGTAGAAAAGGATCACATACTGAGCACGTGATTTCATGGAACATCATTTATGTTGGACGGTGAGGGATGTGATTTCAATGTATGGCAACGTTTAGGGAAGAAAATCTGTAAGGGTGTGTTTGGTTGGCCATAAAATGCATTGAAAATTATTTTTTGGCTTGAAAATTTGTTTTCCGTGTGTTTGTTTAGTTGTAATTTTTCTTTTCGGAAAACTATTTTTACGTATTTGAGGAAATTGGGGTGTTTTCGTTTTCGGCGGAAAACGAAAACTTAAACTACGTAAATTTTTTTCCACCGAACTAAACAAATGTGGATTTTTTTTCTTTCAACCAAACAAGTGTTGATGGAAATCTTTTTTTTTTCCCTACAAACCGAACACTACAAAGCGTAAAACTTTTTTTTCACGGAAAATTATTTTTTACAGTTTCACGTACAACCAAACACCCCCTAAGTGAAAATTCAGGGACTAGTTGCAATACCGCGAAGTGCAGGAACTATTCCGGCATCTCATCTCAGCAATTTCTATATCTAGTTATTCTTACTTTTTACTGCTGCTTTAGGCACATAGTGCATATCATGGCATTGGATTGGTGAAACTTATGGGAAGACATAGTGGGTTCATTGCCATGCATGCCTCACTCTCCAGTGGGCAGATTGATGTCTGTTTGATACCTGAGGTGTGTAAATCTGTAATTCCTAAAAAAATTTCTAATTTTTTTCCCTTTTTTTTTTTTGACTTACAATAGCATAATATTCAAATGAAGGTACCTTTTACATTAGATGGATCTAATGGTGTCTTACGACACCTTGAGCATTTGATAGAAAAGAAGGGATTTGCTATGGTTTGTGTTGCTGAAGGTGCAGGGCAAGTAAGTAAACTATATTTTAGAAAGAGGATATAGGATGTTGACAATTTTCCTCATTCTTAATTATTTAAACTTGTCTTGTCAGGATTTGCTGCAAAAGTCAAATGCAACTGATGCATCAGGAAATGTGGTGCTTAGTGATTTTGGTGTGCACGTTCAACAAAAGGTTCGTGTTTTATTATAATTAGTTCCTTTTGCGTTTATAAATAAAATTTGTATTGGTGACGCCGGTCATATACCCCTTCACAGATCAAAAAACATTTCAAGGAAATTGGTGTTCCAGCTGATGTGAAGTATATTGATCCAACTTATATGGTCCGAGCTGTTCGTGCCAATGCATCTGATGCAATCCTCTGCACCGTACTTGGACAGAATGCTGTAAGTACTCTAACACGATACTTTCTGCATTTCTTGTGACTTAAACCTAGTACACAAACCAAATTACTGCTGTAAGCCTAAAGTAAAAACATAGAGACCTCTCCTGAACTATGAAGCACTTCGAAATAGGTGCCTTAATTTCACATATTTTGATTTTAGATCCTGATATTTCATGTATTTGATTTAAGTGCCGCACTGTTAGAACACAAAAGTAGTTGCAATTTCTTGTTTTTTTTTTCCTCCAAAATATTACTTACTTCTCAATACATGTTGACTTGAGTACACCAGTATTCATATAAAGGTCTGCAACTGCACTTCCTGATGCCGGTTATGCAATCTGTCGAAGTGCTGAGTTTGTATTGCTAAAGGAGCAATGCTATTGGCACCTCAAAACTTAACCCAAAATGCTCTTAATGAGTCACTTTGCACATGTTGAAGTTTTGTTACAGTTTAACTGCACTTAGGAGTAGATTTCAGATGCCCAAGCATTACTCTTGCTATTCATGTTGTTATGAGTATTTTCTAAATAATCCAACATGTGCAGGTTCACGGTGCATTTGCTGGGTTCAGTGGCATCACGACTGGCATCTGCAACACCCATTACGTGTATCTTCCCATTCCGGAGGTTATTGCATCCACAAGGCGCATTGACCCTAACAGCAGGATGTGGCACCGATGCCTCACTTCTACGGGCCAGCCCGACTTCCACTGACCTATCAGGTCTTTCCGTTAACCATTCCTTTAGTTCATATACTTAATTTGCTCGGATAGATGTGCGAGAATGTGCCCATTGGCAGATGATGGACATATTTGAATAAGGCATCTGTATTCCACAAACAAGATCCAGCAAGGCATCAGTAACCAAGGTGTACAATATCTTGTAATCAAAGCTGTATATTTTTTGGATTGAAAATGACTGTGGATTACAACTTTTCTTGTTGAAAGTGCTTCCTACTTTAGAAGATTTGAGTCTTCTACAAGGCAAAGCAATATTAATAATTCTTTTATTCTTCACATAGTTATTTTGCTCTTTTGATTATTACTCTTGTGATCATGCTTTATAACCTAAATGCACAATGTTAGTTTTCCCTCTGAATCTTGGGATGCAGGTTTGGACATGTCATTTACTGTTGTATATGAGATTTATACATAATATAGAAGTAGCTAAGGTGAAACAAAAGTACTATCAAAAACACATACAAACTTACAATTGTTGTAATAAATTGCTGAGGAGGATATATAGGAAGCATGGTACTTAATTTGGGACCATATCAACTATGACAATTAGGACAATGACATGTTTTAGTTAACTAATATACTTCATTCCTAAAGTTTTTTCTATGGTACAAAACTACAATTCCTACATATAAGTAACAAGCCTTGCCAGCTACTATTGATTTCTTTTCCTTTTCTGTTTTTTTGTTTTTTTGTTTTTTTTTGTTTTTGCTTTAAAACAAAGTTTAGAAAAGGCAAAGCCACCTAGTGGAAACTCCTTATTTTTTTTTGGTAAAGTTAAAGAAAATGACCTCTTTAGGAATCCTCCTAGCTGCAATGTAATTATGTATAGCATTACAGATATGGAGGAACTGCCTGCTAAAGAGAAAAATTATCTACATAGATTGAAGAGAACATAAAGACCAGGGAAATGATGGATTGATGCATTTTTTATTATAAAAAGGAAAATATGTCGGATCCCTCCGAACGTTGTTCGATCAATTATAGATCATCATCTGAACTTTGGAAAGTTGAAATAGACCTGAACCCAAATTTTGATTTTCCTTTTTTTATAATTCATTTGCCTTTCATGTGATTGAACATTTTTAAGAAAATTACGAAGTTTATGTAGTTTACTATAGCTTTTTAAAGTTTAGGTGGTGGTCTGGGATTAAGCGAATGTTTAGTAGATCTAATATAAAAAGAAACAAGCTGGTAATCATATTTTCCTTTCACTTTATCTTTTGATACTGAACCAAAAAACTACTATATTATTATTGCTCCAAACAATTATTATGAATATGGAGTCACAGGATGATTATACAAGAGAGCTTTTCTTTGTGGGTTCTCTTTGAAACTTCCAATTTAGGGCATAGAACCTCCCAAATCCAAAGGAATAGTGATGTGGGGTGCAGGAATGATAAAGGAAAAGCATAAAGCAACAACACACATAGCACAAGAAACTACATACCATTTTATTTTTAGCTGCATCAATAAGAGTGCTCCTTACCATTTTATTTTTAGCTGCATCAATAAGAGTGCTCCTTGGTTCAAAGCAGAGCTCTTCTAAAGCATATGAAAATAACACAAAACAAAAAGCAAGAGCTTGGTATGTTAGGTGTCAAATTCCCCATAAAGGATTAAACCTATGAAAACAGTTTTAGAGTCCCAAGGATAGTATTTTTAATCCCTTTATTCATGTCTGTCACAAACCTTCTAAAACAGCCTTAAATCTTCTTATGAGTTTAGCAGTGATAAATGATTGGATTTGAGTCCCTGTGCTTTATGCTTTGAGCTGCTTTACCTACTACATATACAAAGTATTTAAACTCTACATGATTCTGATTCAAACCCAAAGTTTACATGCCATGGGTCTCCAACCTCTTACTCTGCTCTTCTTTCTTGTTTGTATTGGTATATTAGCTTCTCAAGTAGAGGTTTACGGCTCGAGAAACATCGAAATTTCTATTAATGGAAGGGTTGAAGCAAATGTATTGCCATTGAAGAAGCGACACGTCGTTACCGATAATCGCCTTGTTCGCCTGGAGAAGAAGAGGATGTCGGCTCATCACGGCCCTTCATCTTTTGATCCTAATAGAATGAGCAAGAGAAGAGTTCGACGAGGGTCGGATCCGATACACAATAAGTGCTGATACATACTTTTCAGCTCCTCCTATTTACACAATACAGAGAAAGGAGAGGGGAGTATCATCAGCAGAACAAGTATTGCCCAAAAATTTCATGATATGAAGAAACATAAAAGGGTCTTTATGATTCTTCTTTTTTCTTTTTTCTTTTGTATTTCATTGAGTGGTTTGATCTTACATATTGTATAATAACTCTAAGGTTTTGCTCTTTGTACAGAACTGTTTATGTTGATAAATTGCAGATATGGAGGAGGATATCAAATCTCATACTTTTGTTGAATATTTCTATTGGAAGAAATAATGTTTTTTTTTTTTTTTTTCCTTTTCTTTTGATGAAATCTGAGGAAAAATAAATAAATAAAACATATTTCAAGTAGCTTATAAATTAGTTTTTGTTTCTTTTTTTTTTAATCCCCTGCTCATCCATCCTATCTATTCCAAGGTTTATTTTACATATATTGTGTCACAATACAGATTGTAATATTTGATGTAAATCCATGATTGCATATCCTTTGTCAGTCTCTGTATTGACATCTCCCAACTACACTGATCTCAATTTTTTTTTTTTTTAAAAAAAATTATAATTTTTCACATCACTTAGATTGATACTGACAGAAGTATCACACAAATTACTTTTTATCTACTATTATTGTGTGGATTATAAATGACTATTTCAAAAATACGTGTAGATAACAATGGCGTATAAATTATACTTAAGAACTCAGTCACAACGCTTCATAGGCTTCGACTTGATTCAATTTATTTGAATGTTAAATTTATTGTTGGATATCTTATCATTTGATTTATTATAAATTACAATTTTACTCTAACTTATTAATCTTCTAAATCTAATTTTGAATGGGACCATACCAGGTTATTCCGGGTGGAACAGCTGTTCCACCTGTTGCATTTTTATTTTATTTTTTTTTAAGTAAAATTTTTTAAATTATAAAATATTTAAATTTATAAAATTTAAATTTTTTTTATTTTATTTTATAAATTTTAATCCTTTCTATTTTTTTTATTTCTCTTTAATTTACTAAATATAATTTTTCTTATCCCTGGTACAACTCCTATACTCAACCAAACACAAAATTATTTTAATTCCTGCTTGTACCTGAACTTATATCTATCTCAGAAATAATTAATTTTTATTTATACTCTAATCAAACGCAACCTAATCAGATGTCATATTACCAAAGTAGGCTCAAGTGGTTTGCCCACGTTGCTCCGGTTTTCACGCATGCTCTCCATGGGCCGTAGATGAGATCCAACGGCGCACACATTTTGCGGCCTGTAGGCCTACTTTGGCTGGGCTTAGATTACATCCCAATTTGGGGCCATTAGCGGCCCACCAAATTCTCAAAATATCTTTTGGGCCCACAACTTCGATCCCAGCGAAGCCCAAAAAATAAATTCTCAAAATAAAGCTCTTACATATGTGACATGAATATTTCTCCTTACACCTACAGGCAAAATAATATTATTTTCGTACATGTGCGACGTAAATATACAAAAACATTAATTTATGGTGTGAACGATATCAGCAACATGGCTTCGCAAAAAGGCCATGAGGTATCAAGTTTTGCCCCTAATTATATATGTCCGTTAATTAGTTGAGAGCAATCCGATTTCAATCAAACTCGAGTTGATTTTTCTTTGCATTGCTTCATTCAAAGCATCTAGCTAATACCATTTCAACCACCACCTCTAGCATATTATGAGTATTTCTCTTTACACCTACAGCAAAAATAAGATTATTCTCGTAAATGTGCGACGACGTAAAAATACAATTTTTTTTTTTTGTGATGCGAACGATATCAGCAATATGGCTTAGCAACAGCAATTTTTGTCTGGCTTGTACTCCGAAGGAGGGTACTGACCAGAGACATTCTTCATAAAAGAAACTGGATCGGACCCACCTGCTGCGCCATCTGCCTCGGCCCTGATGAAACCGCCGATCACCTCTTCCTTTCCTGCACCTGCGCCAACTCATTGCTGGAGACCCTACTACCCAATAAAGCGGAGATCCGTAGCTGCCCGACCGTCGCCTTGCTGTGGGAGACTAGCTCACACAAGAGGGGGGCTTGGGGCGGAAGGACACTCACCACCATCGCGACCACCTGATGGACGGTATGGTTCGAAAGAAATAGAAGGGTTTTTGAAAATAAGAGTCGTAGTTTTGATACTATCCTCGCCGAAATCAGGACTTGCCGTTCGCAGTGGTCTAGGTTCTGTACTTAGGCCAGGGGCCTACATCTGTCTTATTTTTGTTTTGCTTTTTTCAACTTCTTTTGTTTTTTCGCTTTTTTAACCCCTCTTTCACTTCTTCTTCTTCTGGGTTCGAGGCCTGATGGCCTCAGTCCTGTAGCTGAGTTCATTTTCCTGTTGAATGAAGCCTTTTTCTCAAAAAAAAAAAAAAAAAAAAAAAAAAAGGAAAAAAACAAGTTTTGCTCCTAATTTTGTCCGTTAGTTGAGAGTAATCCGGTTTCAATCAAACTCGAGTGATTTTTTTTGGCAATGCTTCATTCAAAGCATCCAATGCCGTTTCAACCACCACCTTCAGCAGTATTTTCCTCCTTACACCTATAGTAAAAATAATATTATTTTCGTACTTGTGCGACGTAAAAAAGCAAAAAATTCTTGTTATGTGAATGATATCAGGAATATGGCTTCATTAGTTGAGAGCCAATCTGGTTCCAATCAAAATTTCAACCACCACCTGCAGCGCATTATGAGTGTTTCTCCTTGCACCTTCAGCAAAAATGAAATTGCCTCATACTCCTGTACTTTTATTTTATTATTATTATTATTATTGTTCATTGATATCTGTTCAACGGTTCAGATTTAATTATTTTTAAATTATGACCTGCAATAGCAGATCACTTTAAGAGAGATACCTGTTACCAGGTAATGGTCTTTTTATTCAGGGATAATTAAGTAATTTTATCTCTATTTTTAAAATTTTTTATTTTTATAAATATTATAAATTTTAAATATTTTAATTTAGTGAGAGCTTTTATTTTTGAAAAGATTATAAATTTTAAATATTCTAATTTAGTTATGGTCTTCAATGATAATAATTTACTGATATTTATTTAATATATTTTAAATAATTTTAATTTTAAAAAACTATATTAAAATTTAGATTATTTTAATGGTAATATTATTTTTTAAAAAAATTTTATATTTAAAATGTTAATTATCTCTAACAATTAAAATATCATTATATTTTTAAAAATTTATTATCGCTAATAGTTCAAAATTATTCTTAACTTATTCAGTTTAAAAATATAAACTAAACCCCTTGTGATAAACTTGATTATTGTCTAACTGGTCGTACTAGTCGATTCAATTTAATTTTTAAATCATTTAGGAAGCTAATTACATACTAAAAGGTAAGAAACTAAAATTTTAAAAATCGACTAAATACTAAAAAAATTTAAAGAAAAAAATCAAAACCAACTTAATAAATTAAATTAATTCGAAAGATCAAATTGATAAAACATACAGATAGTATAAATTTGTTTCATATTTCGATTTATCTAATTTCTCTACGGTTCTAATTTTATTTACTTTATTAAAAATCTATGTTGAAAATTTATTATAAGCATAAATTTTAAATTGTATAGTAAAAAATTACTCAGTTTAAATTGCATTTGTACTGTTTAAACTTATAGAATGTTTTTATATACTGTTTAGATTGTGAAACTATAAATTTATTATCAATTTATATTTTAAATTATAATATATGATCCCATTATTTTAAAAGATCAAATTGTACTATTTAAATTTGATTTAACGTAGCACGTACAATTCTATTCTAAAAATAAATTTGAATTATACCATATATTTCTATTAAATCAAATATTTAAGCACATTGAAATTTTTTAAAATTGTAATATAAAATTAATGTTTAGATTAAAGAAACTTTAAAATTCTTTAAACAAATTAAACTCTTTAAATTAATGCTCAAATTATAATTATAAATTTTTTTAATTTAAACTCTTTAAATTAATGCCTAAATTATAATTCTAAAACTCTTTAAATTAAACTCATTAAATTAATCACTAAATTGTTGTTCTAAAACTTTTTAAATTAATACCTAAATTGTAATTCTAAAATTTTTTAATTTAATTTTTTTAAATTAATAGCTAAATTGTAATTCTAAAACTATTTAAATTAAACTATTTAAATTAATACCTATTTAGATTTATCATCATATGATATTATCATCATATGATATCTAGCTGTTGGGAATCATAAGACTAATTAAATATTAATTGAATTAGAATTAATATTTAAATCTATTAAAGATAAATTAATTTAGATTTAAATATTAATTAGAGTATAATTCTAATTTAAATAGATTTGGGTATATCTTGAGTAAAGTTTTATATATATCTTTAATGTAGAAAGCTTATATATATATATATATATATATATATATATATATATATATATATATATATATATGAGCAATGCTACATGTACACCCCGAAGGGGTGTACATCATACATCTCCACCATTTTAATGGTGACGATATTTTTTACGGGTCACATCAAGTGACCCATCATCACACCCCCACCCTTAGATGGGTGGGGGTGTGAGATGTACACCCCTTACGGGTGTACACATAGCATTTTCCTATATATATATATATAAGTACGTATGAGACTCTTGAGGTGAACCGTACTTTAAAAGAAGCCATATAGATTGCATGTACCTTGTGCACGGGCGCATGTGAGAAAGAAAATAGAGAAGTCTTCTAGGTTTATAGAAGACAAGAGAAGGGTGATAAAGATTCAGGAGTAGGGTTCGAGTTGAAACTACTCTATTGAAGAGTGATAAAGATTCAGGAGTAGGGTTCGAGTTGAAACTACTCTATTGTGGAAAAAGAGTCGGCGTAATTTTTCTCTTGGTTAATGAATATTATTTGACCTGCATATTTTTCTATTTTGATTTTTCTTCTCTTTGTGGTTGTGTTGGTTCCAGTTTTGTTGAGGAGACAGGTTTATGGTAAAAATTTGATTTGACGTTTTCGTTGTGGAATCCTAATAACTGGTACCGGAGCGGGTTGTAGATTCACAGAATCTGGTACCGGAGCGAGTACCAGATTTCCAACAATTATTAATCACTGTTGAGATCAAAATTTTTCGTCATCTGAGGAGGTGACACGCGGCGTATACTATCGGCTAAGGGTATCAACCGATAAGGGATTAAGCCAGCAGAGGAGGACTTGGGTCTTGACCAAGACCGGCCTCAGTCACGTGAGCGCACGACACGTGATGCACGCTATCGACCGAAGGCATCAACCGACAGGAGAAGCGACCAATGAGAGGTATCGACTCATCCAGGGAACTGACCTCGGCCGAAAGCAAATATCAAACCGTCTTAGTTGAACGACGAAAAGGCGCAGTTAGGGTCAACTCTCGACTGTTCGAGCCGAAAAAGGAAAGACTCTGGAAGGAAAGAGTGTGAGATTTGGGTGCGAATATCGTAACTGACTCCGGAATGGCAAAAAGCGCCCAGCATTAGAAAGCGCCGAAGATCACGCTCGACGCGTCGATAAGGGGATGAATTTGAACAAAAAAATGGCTACCATCTTATTTGAGAAAGTTCGACTCAAAAGTAAGTAGTTGAGGATTTTACAATAACTTTTCTCCAAATCATGCTGATTATTCAAATCGGCGATGATACGTATGGTTCGAGAGTGTATAAATATCCGAACCATCGAAAAGAAAGGGGTCCTGCAGCCTCGTAAACCAGTGATGACCACCCCTACTTTTTCATATATTTTATATCTACATTTACTGCTTTTCTAAATAACTTTAGAAGTAGATTAACTTGTAATTAGCTATTTATTACTCTTGTAATTCCATTCCAATCAATACAAATTTCTAATCGGCTTCTTAGCTGTGTTAAATCTCTGTCTTCATACACCCCAGTTCGGCTATTCTAGACCAAACTCTCTCTCTCTCTCTCTCTCTCTCTCTCTCTCTCTCTCTACCTCTATACCCCAAATCGGCTAATTTAAGCCGGACGATCGCAAGAGTTTGACTGAGAAGAATCCAGCCGAGCGGATCCATCTTCGGCCCGATCTCTTGATCCATTGGCACGCAGCGCATCACATCCAGAGGGTCAATTAACCAGAGACCGATCGACGACCAAGCTCGGTCAACGATCAGCGCAATATTTTCGGTCCCAACAATCACTTCTAAAAGCTAATTATATTAATCGAATGTCCCCATCGCCCCCCCCCCCCCTCTTATATATGGTCGATATTTGAATGCTACTATAATTGAGGATAATAAATTTTTATATATTTTTAAATCTAAATCGATTAGATATAATCAAATAATTGAGTTTAAAATTAAAAAATAAAATAATATTTTTAGACAATAATTTAAAAATGTAGACACGGAGGACTAAATAGTTGAATTTGGATTCTAAACTCGACCGTAATGGTTTTATGGTTTGACGCATATATCTTAAAAGGTGTCTGCCAAATTAGAATTACACACTAAATCGGACACTCAAGCAAAAAATATTTTTCAAACTTTTTGCATTAATTATAAAAAATGCTGAACTAATTAACAAAATTTTCGTCCTAATTCAGTTGAATCAGGCTATTTTAAAAAACTAATTAACTATAAATTGGCCGCATCACCCATTAATGTTACTCTATACAAGTAAAAAATATATATTATTTTTTAAAATTACAAATTTCATTTACATTTTTTGGATTAGCAAGGTACAATAATATGTGCTACCCATTCCAGCTATATACCCCATCCTTTTATTTTTATTTTTATTTTTTTTTATTTTTTTTATTTTAAGCTCTAGGGATATTCGCTATAATAAAATTAGATTATAGAAATATATTTTTATAATACTTAATTTATACAAGTATTTTTTTTATATCCAAAATTAAATTATAGGGATATATTCTTGAAACACATCACAGTAATGTATTGCTATACATCCTAACGATTGCACATATAGCAACACTAATAATAAGTATCAGTATTTTTATCAGCAATACTTTTTTTTAGATTTTAGAGGCTCTTAAAAATATCGTTATAACATAATTTTGCTGTAATGATTTGAATTTTTTTTCGAATTCTAATATGAACGGAACAAATTTATTCGATACTAAACGAATATAATTTTGAACATTAACTTAAAAAATGAAACCCCGACTAGATTTGAATTTGATTTTGACTATACCCCATCCAAATCGGAATCCAAATTAATTTTACATTATATATATATATATATATATATATATATATATATATATATATATATATATATATATATATATATAGCATTGTACACCCCCAAGTGGGGTGTACATCCTACACCCCACCCATCCAAGGGTGGGGACAATCTACCGGTCACTTCGAAGTGACCAGTAGAATTCACCCCACCCTTGGATGGGTGGGGTGTAGGATGTACACCCCACTTGGGAGTGTACAAGTAGCATTTTCCGCTTTTAAAAGCACAAATTCATCAATGCTTGTGAATTTATTACCATTAGATTTGTATTGAGATTTGTGTTTTTAACTTTTTTTTTCTCTCTCTTTAGTTGACTTTAAAATAGCACAAATCCCAATAAAAATCTAATGGTAAAAAATTTACAAGTATAAATTAGCTTGTACTTTTAAAAGCATATAAGCTCTACTTTATATAATATATATATATATATATATATATATATATATATATATATATATATATATATATATATATATATATATATATATATATATATATTATAAAGTAGAGCTTATATGATTTTAAAAGTACAAATTCATCCATACTTGTGAATTTTTTACTATTGGATTTGTATTGGGATTTGTGCTTTATACTTTATATTTCTCTCTCTTTAGTTAACTTTACAAAAGTACAAATCACAAAACAAATCCAATGGTAAAAAATTCATAATTATAGATGGACTTGTGCTTTTAAAAGCATATAAGCTATATATATATATATATATATATATATATATATATATATATATATATATATATATATATATATATATATATATATATATATATATATATATATAGTTCGGCTACTATACTATCGATAGCACCAAACATTTGGTGCTATCAAGTTTTCTAGATCAACCCCTTTAATTATTTCTATCCGTTAGATTTTACTATTTTTCCAACCATCCATTAAACCCAAAAGGCTCACTATCATCTCAACCACATATTTTTTAATTCAAAGGTTAAAAACTTAATAGCATCAATGACTTGGTGCTATTAATAGTATTCCAGCCTAACACACACACTCTCTATATATATATATAGAGAGAGAAAGAGAGAGAGAGAGAGTTGAGCTGGAATGCTATCAGTAGCAAATGGGCTCCGTTGCCATTTATTTATTTTCGATGATAAAGCTTCCAAATCGACGATCGGCATTGTTAAATATGATTAAGATTATTTAAATTATTTAAAAATTAAATTTTATATATTTTTAATATTATTTTTCTTTTTCATCAAGTGGACACAAAAATGAACAGATGAAATAAATATTTTTTAAAAAATGAAGATAGGAGTCTTGTAATCAGTTCAAAAAATGAATATCCTCCGAATAAGGCGTTTCTTCCTTTTTGCTCGTCCCCTGCTAGTTTGTGGGAAGAAAGTAGACTCAAGGATAGAGTCCTACGGGGAAGAGAATTGGGGACCCTCGCCACCATCTGGTGGGTCATTTGGCTGGAAAGGAATAGAAGAATTTTTGAACTGAAGAAACAAAGTTTGCGTTGTTTATCAACGGAGATTCGCTCTCTTAGGAATGTTTGGTTTTCTTTGTGCTCCCATTAGTTTTTTTTTTAAAAAAAATTCGAGGCCTATTTGTCTCAGATTGTAGCTAAATTCATCATTCTTTTGAATGAAGCGATAACATGCTATCTTGTTCTAAAAAAAAAGAGTCTTATAATCAAGATTGAAGGTATATATATCTTATTTTAAATAGTTTAAAATTTTTTTTACCTAAAATTTAATTAATCTAGAATTCTTTAAACCGTTAAACGAACAAACGCCTCGTATCTACCATTAAAATTATAAATTTTGTCACACTTTGATCATTAGGTCAATAATATCGAAAACATTTAAAATTTAATTTTTAAATACTTAACCAGTGGCATAGATCATATTAAATAGTGCCGATCGTTGATTTAGAAGTTTTATCATCGAAAACAAATGAATAGCAATGGATGATCGACAGATTCGGCCGCATCCAAACATAGGGGGCACCCCTCGTCACCTCTCCAACTTCGTTTTACAAGATTGTCGACAGTAAGAACTTTACGTTTAAGCACAAATCCCCCCATCCATGCATCTTAATTTACCAGATATGGTCACTAGACAATTAAAAGGATAATATAAATATATTCATATACCCAAGATATATGCATGACACTACCATAGTTAATTTTCTTTTCTCCTGCACTTCCTTGAAATGATTCATATACTAAAAAGGGACTATCACTAATTCCATGCCTCACAACAACTCTAGTTAATTACAACACCACCTACTTGTGTATGCTTGCAAATTATTAGGATGTAACTTAATGATAAGGTGCCTAAGAGCATTAATAACCAAATCACTCTCAGTTTTAGTGATAAGATTATTCTAAAATTAATTAAGTGCCTTTCATTAGGGTGTTTCGTGCACAACCTAATTAAGCCTGGCCACATGAGTCTAATTAAGAATGTGACATATGTAATTGAACACATTAATTCTACCTAAAAACTTAAGCGTATTAAATTAATTTGGCTTTATTTGTGAACTCTTAATAATCTCCTCCTCTCACACGTGAACCAATTAGCTTCTCCTTAAACTTAATTTTTTTTTTTTTTTTGCGGAGTTATTTTTTCTTCCATTTCTTTCTATGACCCACAACGAACCCACCATTCCAAGGACATGTGGTTTAACCCACTAACTCAAAAATTCATCCGATCCCACGCACCTCACTTGGCAATTCACGAGCCCGACTATTTAAATAATGCACCAACCATCAGAGCCCATGCATCTAAGCTAAGCCTTTCGGGTTCAATCACTATAAAAAAAAGTTAATATGATGAGGACGCTTCTTAGATGACATTCGAGAATGCCGACGTTTCAAAAAATATCATCATATAAATTATTTATTAAATTAAATTAATTAATTAAATAATAAATTTTGTTATTATTTTTAATTTTTCGACGATCTAAAGTATCAGAATTTTAAAAAATTCTGACGTTTTAAAGCGTCAGCACCGACGCTTAGCATAAGCGTCGGTATATACATAACGATCTTTATTTGCCAATATTTTAACCGACGCTTTCAAACGCGACGCTAAATTATATTGAAATACTTTTAAATTGTTAGATGTATGCCCTAGAAGCCAACTTGGCCGACACATATATTCATTCTAGGATATAAATTTGTATTTGACATTTTACATTATGAATGTTATTGGATTTTTATTTCCATTCGTGTTGTGTATGTGTCCATGAATTGTCCAAAGAATTAATAAGATAATGATATGTGTTCTCAAGAGTTGAGAATTTGAGACATGTATTATTAGTGATTAATTCCTAAATGCTCCCGATCGATGGATCATCACGGGGACAGTGATTGATTCGGTGAGATTGGTCCACAGTCGCTTCCCTTTTAGGGTAGACGAGTCTCGAGTCAACAGTGTGGGAACACTGGAGCAAATGTGCAGGTGGTTGTTGGAGAACAAGGGTACCGAGCGTGATCATCACGAGAAATCACTTGGATGTTTACTCACTCGTCAGTGACTTACTCGATGTTGTAGTAGTGTGACTGGTCCTTTGACCTGCGGTGTCTCGGCTATTCACAATGGGGTTACTGTAGTTTGACTGTACATACACTTGGTCCCTAGCCATTTGGGTCCTTGCTGTGGGTGCATGTTGGCTACAGTAGGTTCATTGTAGGAATAGGGTGTACACCTATATGGAATCTATCGCCCTTAATTAGTAGAGAAGGGAGTTAGTCCTATGTGATTTATGAGACCGAGTATAGAAGACCTTGGCCAAGGCGTAGTAAATAACGGAAAGGGTTTCCGATATTAGAAACTCGAGTCGAATAAATTTGACATATGACAGACGGTAGGGTTTGACGAGCAATTCCACGACCTTCGTCTAGTTGGGACTCCGGATAGAAGGATTGTATCACACGTTAACTGCACCTAGAGGTTCAGTATTCCATTCGACTGGAATGCCACTACATGCTGCTAGGCGTCACTGGTGGATTGTGGGACTCACGAGAATTATCTGGATGATGATCGATAATTCTTATTGGGCCGAGTTTGAATAGTTCTAACCCATTGAAAAGAGTTTCAGTGATATTGTTGATTGTAATCACAATATATCTCACTACCAGATAGAATAGAACCTATGGGGTCACACACATAAGAGGTTGTGACTGATCGGATAGTTGGATCGCGATTATTGAATCGTCGGTAGACTTAATTGTCAATATGTTGATAATTGGACTAATTTGTAATTATTACAAATTAAGGATATTAAAGTGCAAATGTTGCAAGAGAGGGCTTACTAATAGTTAGTAAGTTGTGAGAGGACTTAAGTGCAACTGTTGCATTAATAATTTGATTTGAATCAAATTAGAATTGTTCAAGTCGAATTAAATTAGGATTTAATCGATTAAACAGATTAGGGATAAGATAAACTTAAATCTAATTTTAATGTTTATCTTGATGTTTATCTTAATAATTATAAAAAGAGATTATATACTTTTTATATACGTATGAGTTTTTTTTAAGAAAAAATCCTAGCCGTCATCTTTTCTAGTCTTCATCTTTTCTAAATATCCACATTAAAAGAAAGACGTTCTCTACAAGGGAGCTAGCACCCGGGAGAGAATTTCGATCAAGTCGACAACCTCGTGTGGATACCCGTAGAGGCTCGTGTGGATACCCGTAGAGGTCGGACGCGTGTGCGGCTTCAAGAGAACCAAATTCCACGATCATCAAATTACGGTGTAGATCTCCCCGCGCAAAGGTGAAGATTAGATCTTCCTCTTCCCTTTAATCTTAGATACATGAGGGATTCTGTTTTGCGTGGTTTTTTAGATCGGATCTCAAGTTTTTCATATTTGCCTTTTTGATTTCTTTTTCCGCTGCGTTTATTTTTGCGCAAAACCTAACATAAATATTATTAAGTATACAAATAAATATTCTTAAATATTAACTTTTGAATTCTTTTAACTGTACCAATCATCGATCATATATATCATGTTAATTATCATGGCTCCTCTTCACAAATCTATTATATTTGTAAGAATCACTAACTTGCTCGCACCACAATTATTATTTAAATGAGCAGCTCAAAATCGTCAAGCTGATGGAAATAAGAATGATGGAAATAAAGCTTCCAAATAAAATTGATATTTACTTCCTATTTGGCACCACTGATTGATTTCCAATATTATGTCCTTTTATTTCGAGTTACTTTCTTAGTTTGAGATCTTCATGATCTGTATAAATAATGGGTGAAACCTATGTACAATATGAATGAATAAGAGAAAGTTGCTACCTTCTCCGTGGATGTAGGCTATAAGCCGAACCACATATATCTCTGTTCCTCGTCTTGTTACCTTGCCTTAATTCTCACATGGTATCAGAGCGGTGTTTCGATCCAATTCTCTCTTTTCCGGTGTCATAGAAGGTTGCAATAAACCTACTTTTCAAGATCGTCTTCAACCTTTTTTTTGGGCCGGCTCTTTCAAGCACTATTTTATTTGGTATTATCCTTCTTCCTTACATATTCTTGATATTTAGATATGGTTGAAGATGGTAAAGTTAGCAATATTTTGAATTTCTCAAAATCAATTTCTCATGATTCTGATTCCAACACTGGTATGAAACTCACCACCGTTCTTCTTAATGGTTTTAATTATGTATCTTGGTCACGAGCTGCTTCTCTTGCTCTTGGTGCAAAGTCAAAACTTGGATACATTAATGGAAAAAAAGTACCCCCAAATTTTGACGACCCTTTCTTTGAAGAATGGCAATCTAATAATCATTTAGTTATGACATGGCTTCTAAACTCAATGGAGCCCAAGATTGCAGAAATTTTTACCTTTTCCGAAACTGCTATAGATCTTTGGGATTCAGTTAAGACCCTATACAGTCAACAAAATAATGCATCTCGAATATTTGAGTTAAAGCATGATATTACAAGGGCAAAGCAAGGAGATAAGCCTTTTATTGAGCATCTGGGCACTCTTAAAGCTATATGGGATGAATTGAATCTTTATCAACCTTTAACTACTGATTTAAAGACTCTCCAGAAGCGTGCTGAAGAAGAAAAGATTTTTCAACCCCTTGCTAATCTTAAACCAGAATATGAGAGTCTTAGAAGCCAAATTTTGATGAGTTCTGAACTTCCTTCTCTTAATAGTGTATGTGCTATTATACAATGTGAAGAGACTAGAAAAAAGGTAATGAATTTAGAGCAGAAGCATCAAAGTGAATTCTCTGAAACAAGTGCCTTCGCTGCCTTCAAAGAAAAGAATGAGTACAAAAAGCCTTTTCATAATGATGTAAAGGGTACTAGCAAAAACAGATGGCAAAATGGAAGACCACCACCTAGATGTGATCATTGCAATGCGATAGGTCACATCAAAGATAGATGCTGGGTTTTACATCCTCACTTGAAACCTTACAGGAGCAATGTCACGCCCCGGGGGTTTTATTTTAGCGGAAACGATGCACAAAAGTAAGCGGAAGGCGCGTACAAATTTTTTTGTTTAAAACCTCCTTCCCCGGCGCGTGCCCAGACCCGCCGCATATACAGATTTACTCGAAAATCGGGCAGAGTCTCCTCTGTATATGCACGACGTCGCGGCTATTACAATAGTCAAACACAAGCAATCATTTTCCATTTAATCACAACAGTTCGGAGTCTAACGGTGCATGAAGACTAAACAATGCCCGTGGCCAGTCAAGTTGAAAGGATAAACTCACAGTTTTGAAAACAGGCCCACACGGCCTCAGGTTTCGAAAACAGATTGAAAAACGGCATAAATCCACAGGGTCTGGAAAACGGGCCCACACGACCCTAGAATTTTGAAAACGGTTTTCGAAGTCCTTTTTCTCTTGTTTTCTAGTTGGTTTGTTTAGAAAACGGCCAAACGGGAATAATAAAGGAAACAGTAGTGCATATCCAGAACAAAAGTAATCAACATCCATACGACCCCACAAGGGTATCGAGAACCACACAGTAACCTACAATACCAAATGAAATGCAGAGAAAGTAAAAAAAATGGCAGACTAGGGCTCCCACAGCCCGACTGCTCCCACCTCGGCCTCACCGTCGCCTACCTCTCACCCCTGGAGGTACCTGTCACAGAGTGGGTAGTCAGCGACACTATCATGATAAAAATACTAAAGCAGTAAAGTAATACCAAGCCACAAAAGTAAGACTAGCCGGAGCAACCACTCTACTCATAAAAGTAACTCGCAACCACCTGTACCACCTGTGACACCTGTAACCCCGGTAACACCTGTAACACCTGACCTCGTTGGGCACCAATCCCGGCAGGTCGCACACCTGACCTCGTCGGGCACCAATCCCGACAGGTCGCACCGCTCACACCTTAGTGCCTCGAACCCCACACCTACGGGGGCCCCACTACATCCCCTCGTGGGTAACACGGGTCGGAGACCGCCTTTCCGGAAAAGAGCACCCTTAGCGGTGGCCAGACCGCGGGTGCGCGTGTCGCAACTCGAGCATGGTAACCAAGACACAGGGTAATATAGTAAATCATAGAAACCGTCAGCATTAGTACCGATTAACATGTAATTAAAATCCCTTTCGGAATACTAACACTATACTAAGCCTCGACCGAAAACCCACCTTTTCGTTGTCGCGCTCCTGACCGATGCTAGGTTCTCCCGCGTCTCGGGGTGCCCGCCCGGACCTACAAGAACCTGTCATACAGGAGTCGGTAATTCAAGACTCCGCAAGATTAAAAGACTAGAACACCCGGCGCGCCCCCCTCTCGCGCACAATCAGTACACGTACGCGCCCGGCCCCGCGCGGCTGGGCGGCGTACCACCTGCGTGCGGCGCCGCCCGCATGTGGGTGCGCGCGGCGCTGCCCACATGCGGCGCTGCCCGCATGCGGGCGCGTGCAGCGCCGCCCGCATGCGGCGCCGCCCGCATGCGGCGCCGCCCGCATGCGGCGCCGCCCGCATGCGGTGCCGCACGCATGTGGGTGCGCGCGGCGCTGCCCACATGCGGCGCTGCCCGCATGCGGGTGCGCGCGGCGCTGCCCACATGCGGCGCTGCCCTCATGCGGGCGCGTGCAGCGCCGCCCGCATGCGGCGCTGCCCGCATGCGGGAAAATGCGGCGCCGCCCGCATGCGGCGCCGCGTTCATCCGCATGCGGCGCCGCCCGCATGCGGCGCCGCCCGCATGCGGATGCCGCCCGCATGCGGATGAACGCGGCGCCGTCCTCATGCGGCGCTGCCCGCATGCGGGCGCATGCAGCGCCGCCCGCATGCGGCGCTGCCCGCATGCGGGAGCATGCGGCGCCGCCCGCATGCGTGGCTCCGTGCGTGCCGGCTCCGGTGACGGCGCCGACTCCGGTGACGGCGCCGACCCTCCTCCTCCCTTTGCCTAAGAGAACCAAGAAAATACCCAATCAAGAACCCTAAGTTATGCTCACCTTGGTTTCGTCGGCTAGGGTTGATCTAGGGGATGATCGTCCTGTTCTTGCGTGCCCGGTAACGAAGGGTATGCCGGCAATCTTCCCTCTCCTCGATCGCTCCGCCTTGTTTCTCCACTCGATCGGTTGGGAAAACGAAAGGTTGGGGAAGTGGGTTCCTCGTTGCGCTTGGGGTTGCGTACGCCTAAGGTGAGGGGAGTTGTAACTGTCGTAACCCTGTTTCCCCACGACATGAAAATGGCGGGAGCGGTTAGGATGGCGGGAGCGGTTAGGATGAGGAATGGGAATGAACCCATTTCAAGTCAAAAGCAGGTAATAAGTCGGGTGCGAACCGGGGTCCGGTCTGCCTGAAAAACCGCGCTGATCGCCTGAACCGCTAGCCACCTTCCGGAATTTATTCTGGGAGATTCCGGCGTCGGAATTCAAAACCGACTGCGCCGCCGTTCTCCGTTTCGCGAGCTTTATTGACTAAAAATACCCGCGAGCCCCGACGGTCTGCCCGGAAATAAGGAATTATTAGATCACCCTCCGGGCCCCCGGAACGAATTACGAAATAAAGAAACCAAAAGTAGACCCAAAAACATTTTAAACCAGCGGCTACTACAAGCAAAGGTAGAGACAATGACAATAGACCTATAGCTCAAGCTGCTTCTTCAGAAACTCATAACTCCATTGAAAAACTGACTCAACTCCTTCAACATCTTAGGAAATCAGTGCCGTCCTCCACATCATCCGCTGATCAGAACCCTTCTACAGCAGCAAATGAATTAGGTAACTCCATTGCTTTAATTTCTGATAACACAACTTGGGTTGTTGATTCTGGTGCTACAGATCACATGACTGGTAATTCGAATTGCTTATCACATTATCAAGATTCCATCTACAGAAATCCTGTTTCAATTGCAAATGGATTATGTCCCTGTACAAGGTGTTGGAAAAACTAGTTTTTTTTCTGAATCTCACAAATCGGATGTTCTTTTCATGCCATCTTTTCCATCCAATTTACTTTCTGTTGGTAAACTTACTCAAGATTTAAATTGCAATGTCACTTTCACTCCTTATTCGGTGATTTTTCAGGACAAAATCACGGGGAAGAAGATTGGTGAAGGAAAATTTCACCAAGGCCTTTATTTATTTGATCAAAAAAATAAAGCTTTAGTTGCAAAAAGGGGGCAGCATGAAAATTTCAGCATATGGCACAGTAGAATGGGTCATCCTTCTAACAAAGTTTTAAGCATTTTGATTCCTTCTTTATCTTCTAATTCTAATGCTTGCGATGTTTGTCGATTTTCTAAACAAACTAGACTGCCCTTTCAACTATCTATGAAAAATTCTGATGAACTCTTTAGTTTAATACATTCTGATGTATGGGGTCCTGCACCTGTTGATTCTCGTGATGGTTTTCGATACTTTGTTAGTTTCATTGATGACAAATCTCGTTGCACCTGGATATACTTGATGAAGCACAAAAATGAAGTTTTTACTGCCTTTAAAGATTTTCTTAATTTGATCTCAAATCAATATAATGCAAAGGTTAAGGTATTGAGAACTGATAATGGAAAAGAGTATGATAACAAATGTTTCTCTGAATATCTCTCTAATCTTGGGATTATTCATCAAACTACTTGTGTCGGTACACCTCAACAGAACGGGACTGCTGAAAGAAAAAATAGACACCTACTGGAGGTTACAAGATCCTTAATGTTTCAAATGCATGTTCCTAAAAATTATTGGTCTGATGCTATACTCATAGCTTGCTATTTAATCAATAGGTTACCAAGTGGAGTGCTTGATAATGAATCCCCTCTTCAAGTTTTGAAGGGGAGGAGTATTGATCTGAACCATTTACGTATTTTCGGATGTGTATGCTATGTTCATGTTAATGAGCAAAATAGAGATAAGCTTGACAAACGTGCTATTAAATGTTTATTTATTGGTTATTCGTCTACGAAAAAGGGTTATAAATGTTATGATCCTACAAACAAAAGATTGTTTGCGTCAAGAGATGTTGTTTTTTCTGAAAATAAAGCTTGTTTTAATGAGAACATAGAGAATAGCATTCAGGGGGAGAATTACAAGGAAGTTGGAATCACACCATTACCTTATGATGGACCAAATACAAGAATTGGTGATGTACAACTTGACAACAAGAAGCACTATGAAATTGAAGACGTTGAAGGTCAAAATAATATCGAAGATGATGACAAAGACCCTGCAGACATTGCGGCTCAGTTTGAACAAGTCCAACCGGTCTCCAATGTTCGTAAGTCATCTCGAATTCCCCGTCCTTCATCTAGATTGCAAGATTTCTATACTTATCATGCTTCTTCCTATCCTTTACAAAATTATATTCTTTATGACAAAATTTCTTCCAATTATTCGGCATTTCTTAGTTCCATTTCTGATAATATGGAACCAACTAGTTTTCAAGATGCTAACTCCCGACCAGTGTGGAGAAAAGCAATGGAAGAAGAACTTCAAGCTCTTGAAAAAAATCATACTTGGGACTTGGTCGAGTTACCTAGTGAAAAAAAGGCTGTTGGTTGTAGATGGGTTTATAAAATTAAATATAATAGTGATGGATCGGTTGAAAGACATAAGGCAAGATTAGTAGCCAAAGGTTTTACTCAAACTTATGGTGTTGATTACAAAGAAACTTTTGCTCCAGTAGCCAAAATGAGCATTGTTCGTGTTCTTCTCTCTGTTGCTGTAAATCATGACTGGCCGCTTTTTCAAATGGATGTTAAAAATGTTTTTTTGCATGGAAATCTTGAGGAAGAAGTTTATATGGATCTGCCTCCGGGTCACGAAAGTCTGCACCGAGAAAATCTTGTTTGTAAACTGAATAAAGCTATATATGGTCTCAAACAGTCTCCACGTGCATGGTATGCAAAACTTAGTATTGCTCTTATTCATGTTGGCTTTAAACGAAGTGTTGCTGATTCCTCAATGTTCGTTAAGAAGGATAACACCGGTATCATAATTGTTTTGATTTATGTTGATGATATTGTTGTTACGGGTAGCAACTGCGAAGGAATTTCAAAACTCAAAAGTTATCTTAAAATGAAATTTGATATCAAGGATCTTGGAAAACTCAAATATTTTCTTGGAATAGAAATTGCCTACTCAAAAAAGGGTTTATTTATTTGCCAAAGAAAATATACTTTGGACTTGCTCAAGGAAACAGGAAAACTTGCGGTGAAACCAGTGGATACCCCAATTGATTGCAACCATAAAATTGATTTTTTGGAAGGAGAACCTCTCCAAGATATATCTCATTTTCAGCGACTGGTAGGCAAACTGATATATTTAACAATTACCAGACCTGATATAACATATGCTGTTAGCTTGGTAAGTCAATTCATGCATAATCCATTAACTAGTCATATGCAAGCTGTTGATAGAATTCTCAGGTATCTTAAAGCTTCACCAGGTAGAGGAATTTGGATGAAAAGGACAGGTCACACAGAGATAAGTGGGTTTACTGATGCTGATTGGGCTGGTAATCCGACTGACAGAAGGTCTACGACAGGATATTGTACTCTAGTTGGAGGTAATTTGGTAACTTGGAAGAGTAAAAAACAGAATGTAGTTGCAAGATCAAGTGCTGAGGCTGAATATAGAGCTATGACATCCACTTCAAGTGAGTTAGTATGGTTGAAGGCACTTCTTCAAGACATGAGCTTTCAAACAAAAGAGCCGATGAATATGTTCTGTGATAATCAAGCAGCTATTCACATTGCATCCAACCCAGCATTTCATGAAAGAACGAAACACATTGAAGTTGATTGTCATTTTGTCCGTGAAAAGGTACAGTCCAAGATCGTTAGCACTCCATATATTCGAAGTGAAGATCAATTAGCTGATATCTTTACGAAAGCTGTGAATAAATTTCGTTTTCACCAAATCTTAACCAAGTTGGGCTCCATCGACATTTACGCACCAACTTGAGGGGGAGTGATGGAAATAAGAATGATGGAAATAAAGCTTCCAAATAAAATTGATATTTACTTCCTATTTGGCACCACTGATTGATTTCCAATATTATGTCCTTTTATTTCGAGTTACTTTCTTAGTTTGAGATCTTCATGATCTGTATAAATAATGGGTGAAACCTATGTACAATATGAATGAATAAGAGAAAGTTGCTACCTTCTCCGTGGATGTAGGCTATAAGCCGAACCACGTATATCTCTGTTCCTCGTCTTGTTACTTTGCCTTAATTCTCACACGATCGACTCTAATATTACTTGGTAGGGTGTTCGATCTGGTCCAAATCCAGGTACGTTTATGGATGTAGTATATAATTAATCTAAGTCCATTAATGTATATATCTATTTTTTATTTTCTTTTTTTCTATCATTATTGAATAAAATAGAGTTGAGCAAAAACATATATATAAATATATACTATAACCGACTCATTGCAATATACGAAACTTACGTACAAAAACAAACAAGTAATCTTATCACTACAACAAAATTAAATTATAGAGACATGTTTGTGACACTTTTGTATAAATATTTTATCTATATTCCATCTATATCTAAAATTAGATTATAGGGACATATTTTAGAGACACATTACAAAAATATGTCGCTATACACCCTAGCGACGGCACATATAGCAACACTAATAATAAGTGTCGGTATTTTTGCCAGCGACACTTTTTTTAGATTTTAAAAACACTTAAAAGTGTCGCTATAGCATAATTTTGTTGCAGTGATTAATGTATAATTATTTACATGCATGTGAATTCTTAACAACTTTTATATCGAATTGGATGTTGAGTCGCCTTCAAAATAGAATTGGAGTGTCTTTTGGAATATGGAGATGTCTACGGACTATTTAAGAAAAATTAAAAACAATTGATTAATTAAATTAAATGTTCACGTCAAGTACTAAATGGATCCAATATGATTCGTAGATGGAATTAATGTACATTGAATCACATCATAGATGAAAATTAAAATTGCTTGGAAGCATGTGGTGAGTGGATTGATTTGTTGGCAAATTCATATTTAATTATTGCGCGAACTATACGAACTATTACTTCACTAATAACAATATGTTAAATATTCGTGTGGTGAGATGAGGACCACTCAATTATATCGATCACACTAATTCTCTAATTAATGCAAATTTAATGATTTGTCCTTAGGCCATCCTTGAATATTTTATTTTTTTTTAAACCTTTCAAATTAATGATTGTGCTTTGGAGATATATGCACTACAACAAAACTATGCTATAGCGACACTTTTAAGTATTTTTAAAATCTGAAAAAAGTGTCGCTAACAAAAAATACCGACACTTATAATTAGTGTCGCTATATGTGCAGTCGCTAGAGTGTATAGCGACACATTTTTATAATGTGTCCTAAAAATGTGTCCCTATAACCTAATTTTAAATATAGATGAAACATAAATATGGCACTTTTACAAAAGTGTCACAAAGATGTGTCCCTATAATCTAATTTTGTTGTAGTGATGTTTAATTACAAAAGTTTAAATCTATGTATTTATATGTTTATATATATATATATATATATATATATATATATATATATATATATATATGTAAGTAAAAAATAAAGAGAATTTTGTAGAGATTATTATTTTTTATTAAGCTAGGTTTAAGATATAGACGCAAATTATAATTATCAACAGATACCTATATTTTGCAAGGTACACATGAAGAAATATATGAATATATTCTCTTTTGAGAATAACACCAGAGTCCAGCTAAATATAACTAGTCCCGGTTTAAAAAAAGAGAGAGGTGGATTAATTATTACCATGCATATGTGCGAGGGGAGGTTAATTTTAAGACTATATATTCCAAGAGCTTTTAAATTTATATTTTGGTATCTGTAATTTTCCTTATGTATGAATTTATAGATGAGACAACTATTGAAAATAAATAGAAGAAAGTTTATATGACTAAGAGTTTGATGGAATTCAAATTTAGGATTATGTACGTGCGCTCTGATATCAGATGAGATAACTATTGGCCTTTAAAAATTTTAAAATTTTTTAGAAAATAATAATTTGATATTTTATATTCAATTTTGACTTTTGGGTATTTGTTTTATTCATACCTTATCATCTATATATGCTGGTCCAAACAAATCCATTTCTACTTGTCTAGATTTTCCTGTGGAGGTTTGCTATATTAGTTCCATTTAATTTGTTTTTAGCTAACCCAGGAACCATACATGTAGGACCACATTTTTATTAAGTACATTGTTTCTTTTTTTCATCTCTCTCTTTCTCTCTCTCTCTCTCTCTTTTTGGGTAATTGGTACATTGTTATTAATACAAAGAGAAAGATAGTGTGGCCTAATAAGAATAATCCCCAGATGAAATAATAATTAATGGAGTGAAAATTTGATATATACTACTATCTAGCTAGCTAGCTAGCTAGGTTTAAATTAACATATGAATTTAAGTCTTTGTACTGTATATATGGATTTTGTTTGAATATTAGTCCCATGTGTATTGAATAAATATTAATTAGAATTGCGTATTGTATATATTCGGCTTAATTAAGGTTTTGAATTGGATCCCATTCAAACATATATATATATATATATTTCCATACCTATAAGGTAAATAACATATACAATTATAACAGTATCATAGTACTTAGAACATGAAAAATTACAATTAATTCACTCCAGGGTTCCCTAGATTATCCATCTGTATATTTACCTAATTATATCTATATTCATTCATGCCCTAAATCGAAAGAGTTAAAAGGGAGAAATAAAGAAACCCCCCCCCCCCCCCCCAAAAAAAAAAGCATTAACTACAGTACTACTCCATTAGTTTAGAACAAGTTAGAAGGATCCCCTAAATTCATGTCCATAATAATTTCCCCCACACCTTGCCCCACAGTCTCATCAAATAGCCAGGTCTCATCAAATAATGAAAATGGCCCATGAGACGATTTGTACTCGCCTCCGACCTGGCTTGAATCCGACCCCTCCCGCACCGGGGAGCCCAAATCGAGTAAGGACTCGAGTCGATTAGCCACACTATCCGAGCATTCGCTCGATTCGGACTCGGACCGAACCGCCTTACTACCAATCACTGAATTTTGGCTCGCACCCGACTCCAACCGAACCGCATCCTTCTTTGGTGGATTCCTGAGCCATCCTTCGAGCAATCGAGCTATGTTCTCCGTGCTTGACGCATAACTTGTCGTGGGGCTACAAATTGGCTTCTTGAAAATGCAGTTTTGTGGCTTGAGCTCATTGAGGGAGCTATTTGGGTTTTCAAGTGACAAAGCCTCACGGAGGGCTTGTCTAGCCATATGAATATCCGTTTGGAGCCTTTTTTCCCACTGTCCTTTCGATTTTTGCTCGTGCGAAAAGCCGAGGCTTTTCCGAGCACCGTTGTCGTTGTCGTCGCCACCATTGTGCAGCTTCTTCATGAGCTTCTTCTTTAGATGCGTGTTCCAGTAGTTCTTGATGTCGTTGTCAGTTCTCTCCGGGAGATAAGAAGCTATGGCCGCCCACCTACATACATTCAAAATTTTCAATATAAGATGTAACTTTAACTATTACTTTGATTAGTTACAAACTTACTTAAGTAGTTTCTAAAATTGATTCTTATTACAATAAGTATACATGTATACCCATTTATGGGTGTACATCTTATACCCCCACCCATCCAAGGGTGGGGTGAATTTCTACCCATCACATCAAATGATGGGTGAAATTCACCCCACCCTTGGATGGGTGGGGTGTAAGATATACACCCCTTTTGGGGTGTATAGAAAACATTTTCACTAAAAATATGCATGTCAAATGTACAATATGTACTATCATTATTATACTTAGTTTTGTTAAAAGTTAAAATGTGGCACCCCAATAGTCCCACATCGGATGGAGATGTGGTTGTATTTGGATTTATAAGAGACATAGACACTAGAAATAATAACTGAGCGTAAGCATTTTGGACTGTGATTCGGGCCCAACGAGTTATTATTGCTAGTGGGTTGGGTCGTTACATTTGGTATCAGAACCAATAACCAGCCGGAAGTGTGTGGCGAGTCTCAGTTGAATCTGAGTCTAGATGACAGGGCTAGCGAGACAAGTCTTACATCGCCTGGTGATCTTGGGCTGCTGTGTGTGTGTCAGGTCTAAACGGAAAGAATTTGTGGCACTATTGTGCTGTGTGTGTGTCAGGTCTAAACGGAAAGAATTTGTGGCACCTCAATAGTCCCACATCGGATGACGTCAGGTCTAAACGAGAGGGTCCCACATCAGATGACGAGGACGTCAGGTCTAAACGGGAGGAGTTTGTGGCACTCCAATAGGCCCACATCGGATGGATATGTGGTTGTGCTTGAATTTATAAGGGACACGGGCTAATAATAATTGGGCTTAAACATTTTGGCCTGTGGTTTGGGCTCAACGAGTTATTATTGCTAGTGGGCAATAGTCCTACATCGGATGGAGATGTGGTTGTGTTTGGATTTATAAAAGACATGGACTAATAATAATTGGGCTTAAATATTTTGATATGTGGTTTGGGTTCAACGAGTTATTATTGGGCCGGATAGTTACATAAAAGGCTCGGAGAGGGAAATTGAAACAAGAACTAAAATTTAAGGATTAAATTATTAAACTACAATTTCTTGTGTAAACTATAATTAGCTAGGGTCAAACATTTAGGACTAAATCATTGAATTTGAAACTTCAGGAAAAAACTTGAGATCATATGAAAATTGATATATACAGACTAAATTTGTAATTAACCCTTAATTAGATAGATCAAACAATTGTTATGTAATTTAATTTATGTGGTAATCATTGAATAATTAACTAATAAGAGAATTGCATGCATGTGCTTTTGAGACCGATCTTAGTGGGGTGCTTGATTTTTTAGAAAAGTATTTTTCGTCTATTTAGTTACCAAGAAAAGTAATTTTCAATTGTGGAAAACTCTTATCCAAATTTCACATAAAAATCTCCTTTTCTCTTTCCGGAATTTTCGTCTAAAAAACAAAAACTATGGAATTAATTAAAAGGTGTTAACCAAACACATACCCTCTTAGGATCTTAAGTAAGGAAAAAAAAAGGTTACATTTAATTACCTGTTGCCTAGGAGAGCCTGGAGATGGATTATAAGCTTCTCCTCTTGATCTGTGAAGTTGCCACGCCTGATCCCTGGCCTTAGATAATTTGTCCATCTAAGCCTACAACTCTTGCTACATCTCATTAGCCCTGAGATTTAAAAAAAAAGGTTAATAATTTAAAATGAAGTTTAAAATGAAAGTCTAAACTCCAGAAGCAGAAACTCAATTTCGTGCTCTTGCTTTTAGGTCTTTGGATATATCTTCGCGATAAAAAATTCAAAGAACAAAAACCATTACTTAAAGTTTCATATAATCTAGAAAAAAAAGTTTCTCAAGAAAATTAAGTTTTCTGGAAACTAAAAAATTGTTAGAAAATTTATAACACACTGTGTGTGTGTGTGTGTATATATATATATATATACTTTCGTTGAAAGCAGTACTGAAGCAATAATTTATCGAACATCAGGAAGGACCAAACAGGCCTAGCCTAAAACAGTTAGGTCTTTTTGGTTCCAGTGCATGAGAAAGTTAGAGAGAGAGAGAGAGAGAGAGAGAGACGAGAGAGAGAGAGAGAGAGAGAGAGAGAGAGGAGAGAGAGAGAGAGAGAGAGAGAGAGAGAGAGTTTAGTTAATTACCAGTGTTGGTGGGAACAGCTCTCCAATTCCCAGGGCCATGCTCTTGGATGTAAGAGACCAACATGAGATCCTCTTCTGGAGTCCAAGGCCCTTTCTTCACCCCTATCTTATCACAACATGGTGGCCTCCCCATCTTTTTAATTACGTACTACTCTGATCCCTTTTTCTCCTCTCTCTCTCTCTCTCTCTCTCTCTCTCTCTCTCTCTCTCTCTCTCTCTCTAGAAATAAAGGAGAGAGCACATATAGTAGTGTAGTAGCTAGATGACTCTTGTTCTTATTCTTCCTCTCTCCTTAGAAAGAGGCACAAGACAAGGGTGTAATCCTAAGGTTGCCCCTTATATTTTTATATATGCATATATATACACGAAATAAGGAGATATACATGGAGTAGATCATATATATATATATATATATATATATATATATAGAGAGAGAGAGAGAGAGAGAGAGAGAGAGAGAGAGAGAGAGAGAGAGAGAGAGAGGAGAGAGAGAGAGAGAGAGAGAGAGAGCATTGACTCAAAGAGTAGGCGAAGACTAAATATTAATTATAACATTAACACATGAGGAGAGGGAGCGGGGGTGGGGGGGGGGGGTGGGCGCGCGGGTGGTGGGGGGTGTTATGTGGAAGGGATTGGTTTTTGAGTGAGGAGAGTGAGTCCAAAGAGACAGCAAGGTGCATTTACTACTCTAAGGAGGGGCTCTCCAAAAAGTCAGCTTGGGTGGAGGATGTGTAACCTCTCTCTCTCTCTCTCTCAACTGTGTGCATTTAATGTTGGAGAGAGGGATCAATCCTCCATGAGGGCCTGTTGAGCTCACCAAAAAAACACTGGTATATATTACCAGTACTAGTTAGTGTTCCTAGGAGAAGGAAGAGAGAGAGAGAGAGAGAGAGAGAGAGAGAGAGAGAGAGAGTTTTGACCTTTGGGTCTTTAATATTCTCTCTAGAGACTGAAACCCTAGCTTTGACAGTTACCAAATTAGATTGTTACTGTGGGTAAATGTACTAGAAAATCCCTTCATTTTGGTCTAAATTTTGCTAAGAAAATATATTTTGTACTTTTTTACAAAAAAAAATTATATCAATTTCAACTCTGGAATTTGCTACTATTTTAAGTTAGATCCGTTTGAGACTGCTAGGTTATTGCAACATATGCAGTGAGAAATTAAATACGATCAAAAATTATTATATATATTTTTGTATGTCATATTATAATATTTTCGTTCCAACTATAGTTTACTTGTTAGTGTATATTATAATTGTGACGTACCATGATTAGGATCAGTAGTTCTATATATAAAATATAATAGAGTTAAAAAAAAATTTAATCCGGTTATAGTATTTTGAGTGATGGCTAGATCTAAGAAATTAAGAGAATCAACTAGAGATAGAGTAGTTTTAGAATGAATAACCATCTAGGAAGTGGGATGTTACAGTTGGTATCAAAATTAATCACCGGTTGAAAATATGAGAAGAGTTTTAAATGAGTCAGAATTTTACAACTGACAAAGTACGGCTTCCGGGCTAATAACCATTATAGATGGAGTGCAGCTTCTCACAAGGTCGGTTAAGACTAGCAAGACAAATCTCACATCGCCTGATACTTGCGAGTGTGCCTGAGCATGACGAGAACGTCGGAGCTTAAAGGGGAGAGAAATGTGACACCCACATTATTTGAAATAATCCTATATAGGATGTAAAAGGAGTAAACCCTCTTAACCCAGTTATAACAATCACTAACTAAAAATGTGAAATGAGTTTCAATTGAGTCAGAGTTATACAACGGGCAGAGCGTGGCTTCCTTGGCTGTTAATCGTTGTGGGTGGAGTGCAACTCCCCACAAGGTCAGTTAAGACTAGCGAGACGAGTCTCACATTGCATGATATTTGTGAGTGTGATTGAGCCTCACGAGAACGTTGAGACTTATAGGGGGAGAGAATATTATGACACCCTAGGATTTAGAATAGTCATATATATATATATATATATATATATATATATATATATATATAATTAAACTATTTGATCCGGCTATAGCATTTTGGGCGGTGGTGAACCTCAAATGGTTAAGAGGGTTAAACTAGTTATAAGATGGATGACCTTCTGGAAAGTTGGAGCGTCACAGTTGATATCAAAACCAATCACCAACGGAAGTGTGAGATGACTCTTGACTAAGCAAGTGCTTGAATGACAGGTTAAGTCAGAGTTTGGAAAAGACAAGCTAAAACCAGGGTCTAAATGACAGGGCTAACAAAACGAGTCTCACATCATCTGATACTTATGAGTGTGTTTGAGCATGACGAGAACATCAATGCTTAAAGAATGGGAAAATATGACACCCCATGATTAGATATAGTCCTATATATAAGAAGATATAATATGACTAAAAAATCTCTTATTCTGACTATAATATTTTGGGCGGTGATTACACTACAACAAAATTATGCTATAGCAATACTTTTAAGTGTTTCTAAAATCTAAAAAAAATATCGCTGACAAAAATACCGACAATTATTGTTAGTGTTGCTATATGTGCCATCGCTAGGGTGTGTAGCGACACATTTTTCTAATGTGTCCCTATAACCTAATTTTGGATATAGATGGAATATAGATATGACACTTATACAAAAGTGTCACAAATATGTATCTCTATAACCTAATTTTGTTGTAGTGTTAGACCCAAGAGATTAAGATGGTTAAGAATGCTAGAGATAGAATTGTTCTAGAATAAATGACCTCTGGAAAGTGGGATGTCACAATGATATTAAAAATAATAATAAAAGTAAAAAACTTATTGAAAATTAAAATAAAATGAATAGTTGAGGCCATTGGATGGGTGAGGTGTATGATGAACACATCTTTCGGGGTGTACATGTAGCATTCCCCTTTGTTAAATCATAATATTAACTAATTCAACAAAAAAAGATAAAACCATCGATTTAATTTTAGTTTTAAATAATCTTCTCATTTCTATTATTTTTTCTAATATTACAATTTACACTAACATTACATACTAGCATTAGATAGGCTTCAATATCCAACGAGCCCTTAGTCCAAAAATATTTAAATGATTGTTAAATTATGGTGCAAAATTTGACATAAATGAGATAAATGATCAGCATGATCTCGCATGTAATATGTAACAAAATTATCGTTATATGAAGTAAAATCTCTAATCTAACAAAATAAAATGATTCTAATCAAATTAAAAAAGAAAGAAAAAAATAAATGAGTTTCTATGACGCCCCACTTTCTAGGGTCACATATTTTAGAACTAATCTAATCCTAATACACTTAATTTTTTTAAATATACTATAATCACATTAAGAAGTTTAGCTCTATATATTATATATATATATATATATATATATATATATATATATATATATTATATATATATATATATATATATATATATGGCTAATTTAAATTTTAAAGATGCCACAATTCTGAAAGCAACAAAAAAAAAAAAAACAATTTTTTTTTAAAAAAAATGATCTAATAATTTTGAGAAGGTCACTATGTATATTTTTTTACCTTGTACTCTTCTGTTATTACTGCATGCAATTAATTACTCACTCATCACTGCATGAAAAGAAGACAATGTGTGAGTCCACTATACGGAGATCCTATGTGGGTGCAGTAGCTGTGGCACACCTTACGACAGTGTGCCTATCACTCCATTGCTGTATGATGTTGATTGCACTGCTTTTTGTCAAAGCAACATGGAATGGTATTTATTTTGTTGTGTACGCTTGGCCCCCTTTGAGCATTTGTTGCACTGTTTTGTGGTTGTGACTTGTGTTTTCTTCTTCTTCTTTTGTACACTCGCACACTCTTCTAACTTAGTTTTCATTTGAAACGGAATTTGAATTCGAGACCAATTGTTGTGAACGGAGTTACATATCGAACGGTATGAACTTGATCAATCACCACTTGTCCTCAAATTTAGGAAGCATTTCACACTTTGTTAAAATTATCTAACTATTTTAATTATAAGAAAAGGATTCTTTGGGTTTAATATATATATATATATATATATCACAAGCTAAACCGTGTTTGTAAATATTTTACCATTAGATTTGTATTAAGATTTGTGCAATTATAAAGTCAACTAAAAAAAAAAAAAGAGAGTACAATTGTACAAATCTCAATACAAATTCAGTGGTAAAAAATTCACAAGCATAATTTAATTTGTACTTTTAAAAGTATATAAGCTCTACTCTCTCTCTCTCTCTCTCTCTCTCTCTCTCTCTCTATATATATATATATATATATATATATATATATATATATGGCTAAATTACATAAAATGTTCTAGTAAATATCCTTTTTTTACTTTTTTCTCCCGACTTTTAAAAATCTATATTTTACCCTCTCAAAAATTCAAGTTGATGCATTTGGTCCCCTTCAATGTGACCAGTGGAATTCACCCCACCCTTGAATGGGTGGGGTGTAAGATGTACACCCCTAAGGGGGTATATATATATGAGCAATGCTACATGTACACTCCGAAGGGGTGTATATCATACATCTCCACCATTTTAATGGTGGCGATATTTTTTACGGGTCACATCAAGTGACCCATCATCACACCTCCACCCTTAGATGGGTGGAGGTGTGAGATGTACACCCCTTACGGGTGTACACATAGCATAAATCCTTTTTTTACTAAAATGTTCTAGTAAATTACATAAAATGTTCTAGTAAATATCCTTTTTTTACTTTTTCCTCCCGACTTCTAAAAATCTATATTTTACCCTCTCAAAAATTCAAGTTGATGCATTTGGTCCCCTTCAATGTGACCAGTGGAATTCACCCCACCCTTGAATGGGTGGGGTGTAAGATGTACACCCCTAAGGGGGTATATATATATGAGCAATGCTACATGTACACTCCGAAGGGGTGTATATCATACATCTCCACCATTTTAATGGTGGCGATATTTTTTACGGGTCACATCAAGTGACCCATCATCACACCCCCACCCTTAGATGGGTGGAGGTGTGAGATGTACACCCCTTACGGGTGTACACATAGCATTTTCCTATATATATATATATATATATATATATATATATATATATATATATATATATATATATATATATATATATATATATATATATATATATATATATAGAGAGAGAGAGAGAGAGAGAGAGAGAGAGAGAGATAGAGAGAGGGAGAGAGACTACTATATTATCAATAATACAAAATATTTTGTACTATTGAGTTTTCGACCCTTGGATAAAAAAATATGCAGTTAGGATGATAGTGGTCCCTCACTAGAGGCCTCTTTTATCTAGACTAGAATGGAAGATGATCAACTCGATCATTTACTAGCTAGGGCTTGTTTGGTCCCCCTACTCGCACTGCTTTTGCGTGAGGCGGGGCCAAAAAGTATGTTCGGTGAGTGGTTTTGTCAGAGAAGCGGATCCTCCTGTGCCAGAGCGCTCTCGGGACTTGCTGCGGTCTGGTGGACGATATGGCTTGAACGCAACAGGAGAATCTTTGAAAAGAGCAAGAGGACGGCGTATGGTATTCTGAGGGAGGCCCGCGACTGTCGGAGCCGGTGGGCACAACTGGACGCCCCTCTTTAACCCTTTTTTTTTTTTTTTTTTTTTTTTTTTAGGCCCCGCTGCCTACCACTGTTGCCTAGTTCATTTCCCTTATGAATGAAGCGGTAGCATGCTACCTTCTCTCAAAAAAAATACCTTAAAATTTTCCGCAGAAGTGGAAGGTGTGCTTTGAAGATCAGAACCACCAAATGAGTTGTGGAGTGCCAATCAGGTCCTTAATTACTGTAATTTTTTGTCTATGGGGAAGTATAAACACTATATTAATTAGGATTAATCAGGAGCTTGATCCCTCTTACAAAAATATAAATGCATATCATGTACTAGTGCTGATACAGAAGAAAACCCTACACAATCGACCAAATGACTAGCTACTTGTCTCGTTTTCTTACTCAATCTCCACTTGGTGTAAAATTTTTCGATCTTTTCTTATTATGTATTTGTAAGAAGATAAACCGTCTCCAATGCGAGCAGCATATAATGTTACGATAAATACAGAAAAAATCCAATTTATTGGTTGCAAAACCTTTCTAAAACAATAAAGAAAGAAATAAGGAATAATTTGTGCGGTTCAACCTATTTTATGTTTCATCGTAAACCAAAAATAGAACAAAAAGTTACCACTCAAATAAAATTCTAGCCCTAAAAAACATTTATTGTTCTCTCCTTCAACATGCTACACCATGTTAGGCACACAAACTCATGAGAGAAGAGCTATATTTATAAAAGTGGCTAATTATAATCAAACTAAAATTAATTTCAGTCTAAGATTAAAAATAATTCCGATTTGACTAAAATCCCAACAGAATAAGAAATATACATAATAGGATTAGGAATAATTTTCTATAATATCAAAACCTTAAATGAGTTAGATCAAAACAAGATAGAGTTAGAAAATGCTCTGGCTAAGTTGAGCCTGGAAATGGAAATTTAGTTCTCTTGTTTGGGTTTTTTTTTTTTTTTTTTTTGCATGTGCGTGAAATTCATGAGATTGATTGAACAAAATAGTTGATTAGGTTTAACACTGAAGTTGAAGCAAGTCATTTTCCTCAAAGAAGTTATGGGGAAAAGTAGTAGCAAGAGCCATCAACTACTTATTAAAGAGATGAGACAGGTTACAAGTGTCAAAGCAAACCTACCTATTTGTTTTGTGTTTCCTGGGGTTTCAAAGTGTGAAAATGCCCTTCAAAAGATTTTGAAATATTGAAGCCGACTCCAAATTAATTTCCTTGTCATTTTATTGCTTTAATTTAGAAAGAGAAGCAGCAGGCCAGGAATATGTGTTCAGGTTCAGCTGTGGATTCATTAGACAACTTTTAGCCATATGCTTTGATTTTTGTTCTTTGCATGGACCATTACTTCTTTTCTTTTTCTTTTTTTCTCCCCTTTGGAATTGATCAATTTTTTTTGCATATTAGTCCTTAAAAATATAGATATTTACATATAAATCTCTCGAAACTCTATTCACAGTGGGGGAGGAATGTCTTCGAGTGCAAATTAAGCCATCTTCAAATGCGGATTAACCTTCAATTTAACTTGAGAGAAACAATATCACTTTTCGAAATAGAAGCTCTGACCCCTCGCGCGTGGTAACGAGAACCTATAGCCTTATTGTAGAGGATTGGTCTAGACATTACTATAGCTAACTTTTGGTCTCTACTTTTTCGCTCGCCCTCCCCTTTCCCTCCGTCACCCTCTTTCGCCTCTGGTGCCTCATCTTTGTAGTTGAGTTCATTATCCTCAATGAATAAAGCATGTAGCTAGCTTGCTATTGTTTTTTCAAAAAATAAAATAAAATTATTGTTTGTGCATATTAGTCATTTTATTTGAACGATTAATTTATGTCATGTTTTGCCACAAAGGATTTAATGTTTTGAAGGATAAATATGCAATAATTAAAATAGTTTCTAGCTTGGTAATTCTAGTATATAAGAAAATCTCAATATAAGAATACTTTTTAGACGATACCTGAAAAAAAAAAAAAAAGTCGCTGCAATGAATTTGGTAAATAATAAATTTCATTCTTCATTTGCAAAATTTAAAAAAGTACTAGATTTTGATGGACTTATTTATGTAATTAACAAAACTTTAGGGACTAATATCCGTAAAAAAATATTTTCTTTCCGTAATAATGTTACATGTACATATAAAAAAAAGAATGTACATTCTACGTCCCACCAATATAAGAATAGAATGATTTTCAATGAATCACTTCATTGTGGAGGACACCACATCTTCATCCATAAAAGAAAGAAAAATTTTTCTAGAAGGAAAAAGGTGACCACTCCAATTGAGTAATTGGGTTGGGCCATCCCTTTCAATTAATTAAGGAAAATAAATACTGTTAAAAACATTGGAGTAATCAAACAGTAGGCACCCTGACCCCATCACTCTTATGATTCTTCAATCATGCATGGCCTATCATTAATGGCACATATATTAGGTGCTTTTTCTTTATTTTTCTTCTTTTTAACAACTCTGTGTTTATTCGCCAAGAAACATAGCTAAGGGTCTATTTGATCCCACCAAAAAATTATTATTTAAAATAATAAAGCTATTAAAAAATATATTAGTAATTATTGTAGTAGGAAAAGAAGATAATTCAGATTAAAACTTCTATTTTAAAGATGATTAAAAATTTATTGGATTATTAAAAGTTGAGTAATACTCTGCCCGTTTAAAAAATTTTACATCTGTTTATTTACGACGATGCAACATATCTGCGCTCTAATTATTAAAAGATAAATGTTTACATCCAAAAAGTTAGGATTTAAGGATTCTTTCAATTTTTAGTATTTAGAAAAAAAAATTTGATAAGAAAATATGAACCTTTGGATTACTAACCAATACTATTTATCTTATATTATAATTATTATTTTACACTACAACAAAATTAGGTTATAAAGATACACGTTTGTGACACTTTTTTGTAAGTGTCCCATTTATAGTTTATCTATATCTAAAGTTAGGTTATAAGGACATATTTTTGGAACATATTATAGTAATGTGTCGTTATACATCCTAACGATGATACATATAGCGACACTAATAACAAGTGCCGATATTTTTTACAACAATATTTTTTTTAGTTTTTAGAAATACTTAAAAGGATCGCTATAGAATAATTTTATTGTAGTGTTATTCTTAAAGTAAACTTCCTTTCCTGCAAATTGCATCTAGTACTAGATACCTTTAGGGGGTAAATTTTTACCAAATTGAGATAGACAACAAAGGAGATAGATATGCATGAGTTGGCCTCACCTTTTTATTTTTTTTCTCAGGTATCAATTAACTCTTGTACTCTATTGTCTCCAATCATTCTTAAAATTGTGGAGTGTGGACAAAGTTTTATGAATGTGGAGTTACAAAAAAAAAAAAAAAAAAAAAAGAAGTGAATTTTAGTTACAACCTTCAATATGCAAGGTATAAGAGCACATAGGTTTTCATTTCATTAAAATTAATGGAGCACTCCCTCTTGTGCATATTGGATATGAACGACATATAAAAATAATAGGTGACATATACAAAACGAATGCTGTATTATTCAAAGGATCAATTTAGTAGAAAACAAGATCAGAAATATATATATTTACAAGAGTTGTGCAGGAATATTATCGATAGTAAATGAACTCCATTCCTACTAATTTATTTTCGATAATGGAACTTTCAAATCAACGATCGGCATCGTTGAACATGATCTATACCACTGGAACTATTTAGAAATCAAATTTCAAATATTTTCGACATCATTGACCTAATGATTAAAGGGTTGCAAAATTTATAATTTTAATGGTAGATATGAGGCGTACGTTTGCTCGTTTAACTGTGTAAAAAAATCTAAATCAATTGAATTTTGGTTAAAAAAAAATTTAAACTATTTAAAACAAAATTTATGCTCTCGATTTTGATTACAAGACTGCAATCATCACTTTTTAAAAAATATTTATTTTTAGTCGTTTATTTTTTTTGTCCATTTATTGAACAAGAAAAAAATATCGAAAAAGCATGAAATTTAATTTTCAGATAGTTTAAATGATCTAAATCATATTTAATGCTACCGACCATCGATTCGGAGGCTCTATCATAAAAAATAATCGGTAGCAACGAAACATGTTTGTTACCGATCGATAATATTCCAGCATAACTCTATTTACAGTATTAATAGCTAGTTGTTCTATTAAAATAAGAGTCGGCAAATTTAAATTTTTGTGGTGATTTTTTTTTTAGGGAAAGGCAGCATACTGCCGCTTCATTCATTGCATAGATGAATTTAGCCACAAGGGTCGAGACAACTAAGCCTCGGGAGAGAGAGGAAAAAAAAAAAAAAAAAAAAAAAAAAAAAAAAACTAAGGACACAACACGGGCCAGGACTCGGACAGGTCCCGAGCAGAGGAGCACAGAAGATCCGGTATTCGGGATACCTGCTCAAACTTCCTGCTATTGCGTTCTAATCAGATAGTCCACCAGGCCGCCGCTACAGTGATTAGATCCCCCTGCCCACGGGTGCTCCAGCTGTTCGCGCAGTCGTCCCACAGCGCCATTACCGACGTGCATCCACCAGCGGGCACAGGGTTCGGAAGCAGGCGGACAAGCAAGAAGCGCATGACCTCGCAAGAGGCAAAAAGATGATCCGCGGATTCCAACAAGCACTGACAGAAGGAGCAGTTACTGGGCCCTGTCCTGCCCCATCTTAACAGTTTGTCCATTGTTAGTACCCTGCGTTTAAGCACCAGCCAGATAAATATTTTTACTTTTAAGGGGATTTTGATAGCCCAGATCTTCTTGAATCCCCTTTCCCTTACACCGGAGTCCTAGAGAAAACGGTACAAGGAATTTACCGAAAAGACCTCAGAGTTGGACCATCTCCATTTGAAAATGTCCGAACCATTTGAAATAGTGACCGTAGAAAGCGATCCTGTTAAGCTCTGAAGCAACCCGTTATCCAACGCGGTAGACGGTACAAAACCTGCCAGGGTTCTCCTCTTCCGCCAGCCATTGCGACCAAAGCAATCAGAAACCCGACAGGCTTTAATACGGATCGCTGCGTAAATACCCGAGAAAAGGCAGCGGAGAGAGGTGTTCCCGAGCCAGATGTCAGACCAGAAGTCCGTCCACCGACCATCGCGCACCGATCGTGACGTGCTGCAAATAAACAGATCTCTCGTTCCTAAAACCCCTCTCCACCACTGAGAGAACGGTTTAAAAGAGCTTCCTTCGCGCAGAGGGCAACGTCGGTCGTAGTACAGCCTATGCAGCAAATGAACCGAGGCGGACGAAACAGATGTGAAGAAGCGCCACCACCACTTCACCAGTAGGGCGTTGTTCAGGTTATCCAGCTCCAGGACTCCTAGCCCACCATCTCTTTTCGCCCTGCAAACCGTCTTCCAATTAACAAGACAGGGGCTGTGCCAGAAGAACGCCCTCCGCAGTGAGTCAATTCGGCGAATGACCCATTTCGGAGCTTTAAACACGGAGAGGAAGTAAAGCGGGAGGTTAGACAACACCGAGTTAAGTAGGATTAGTCTCCCACCCTGGGAGAGAAGTTTGGCCTGCCAGCCTTCAATCTTGCCTTCCACCTTGCAGATGATGCCCCCCCAGTCCTCCTTCCGGATGCGCCCCATAGACAAGGGGAGCCCTAGATATTTGGTTGGCAGAGATCCCGCTTTGCACTCCATGAACTCAGCCAGCCTCTTCCCTTTGTGTCCGTTGCTACCCAGAAAGAATAGCTCGGACTTACTTCTATTGATCTTTAAACCAGAAGCCCATTCGAATATCTGCCAGATGACCCGCAGATTTCTTAATTGTCGTTTCTTGGCCTCACAGAAGAAGAAAGTGTCGTCCGCATATTGAATGATGGCAATTTTTGCATCGGGAGTTGGCCCCACACCTCGCAGCAAGTTGTTTCTGGTAGCTCTCACCGTCATTCTGGCCAGACCTTCGGCAACAATCAAGAACAGAAAGGGGGAAAGAGGGTCTCCCTGACGAAGACCCCGCTTGAGTTTGAACCATTTCGAGAGCACTCCGTTAACCAATATCACAATCTTACCATTGGTGGTGCATTGGTCAATCCAGCCACACCATTTATGGTTAGCCCCCAGCCAAATCAGTAAGCTTCTAAGGTAGTTCCAGTCCACCTTATCGAAGGCTTTCTCGAAATCCGCCTTAATTCCGACGCTCTCTGTTTGTACTTTTGAGCCCCAACTGATAATCTCGCTAGCAGTGACGAAAGAGTCCAGGATTAGACGGCCTTTGAGGAAAGCCGTCTGCGAAGGTGATATGATCCGAGGCATTACCCCTTCCAGTCTGTTCGCCAGCTATTTTGAGATGATCTTTTGTACACAGTTGAGAAGACAAATCGGGCGGTAGTCATTTGCCGAATTCACGTCTTCTTTTTTTGGGACAAGGCAGATGTAGGAGTAATCGATCGGGCAAGTGTTCAGTGTACCGTCGAGTAAATCGTCGAAGATTTTCAGTAGGTCCGCCGAAATTAGCTCCCAGAACTTTTGGAAAAAATGCATGCTGAAGCCGTCTGGGCCTGGTGCTTTATCCCCGCTTATCTGGAAGATGGCTTTTTTGACCTCTTCTTCGGTGAAAGGCTCCGTTAGATGGTCCGCACTTAACGGTCCTCCATCGTCGAACAGATCGCTCCAGTCCCCGCACGTTGCAGTGCGGTTGCCCTCCGGGGCAAATCTATCCTTGAACTTGCAATAGAAGTAATCTCACTTGTCCTGTTCCCGCTCCCACCTCCGACCCTCGTCTTCTATCACCCCAATGTGATTAGCTCTTGCTCTCCCGTTGGCCATGGCATGGAAGAACCTGGTGTTGCCGTCGCCTTCCTTGAGCCAATGTTGTTTAGCTCTCGCTTGCCAAAGCAGCTCCTCGTCGGCAATAATACTTTTGAGATCCGACTTTAGTTGGGTCCGGGCTCGTAGCTGGTCGGCAGTCAGGCTCGTGCGTTCTTCTAACAGGTCCAGTCTGCGGATCTCCTCAATTGTAGTCCGCCTTGAGTTGGTGATGTTATAGAAGTTGGAGGTGCACCATTCTTTGATCCTTTTCCGGCAGTGGCGTAATTTGGCTGCAAAAGAGAGGACACCTCCTGACGTAGATGCAAGTTCGTTCCACCAAACCGGCACCAGAAGATTGAAGTCATTCCGGATAAGCCACACCTTCTCGAGTCTGAAGAGCCGGTTGCGCTTAATGGGAAGGGACTTGAGCAGGAGAGGTGTGTGGTCTGACGTAATACGTGGTAACGCCATGACATGAGATCCAGGGAGGCTTTCGTCCCACTCCGTCGAAATAAGGAAACGGTCGAGCTTGGCGAGAGAAGGGTTGCGCTGGAAATTCGACCAGGTGTACTGTTGATTGCCGATCGGGAGGTCGATCAGGTCTAGCGAAGTGGTGATTTTAAATTGATATATATGCTTGTTGTTTAAAAACAATCACAAGAGTTTCTTTGATAATTAATTTAAGAATAATGATTGTACACTACATGCAACATTCTTGGATAAGAACCCTCAAATAACAAGAAACTTCAAATTAATTAATTAATTAATTATATGCTTAACTATTAACCATTTGTCCTCGAACCAATTTGATTTATAATGATAGTGATGCAACAATTACAATGTGAAAATTGAATTTTAACTTATCATTATCTCTAATGTCCCTTTCATGTTTTACATGTCCACATTATACACTGTCCATCACTCTCACTTACGCATTTTAAGCCAATTAGTTCACATTGGACAACATTCAAACTGGAACGCACAAAATTATAACCCTTAGGGTAAGTTTCGGTTAATAATTGGAGAAGTAGTTCGAGGCCACGCATTCAAAAATAAAATAAAATAAAATAAAATTATAACAGTTATTTTATAAATAATATTAATTTTAAATTAAATAAATTATATTTTGGATGAAAATTGAAGATCAAAATTTATTTCTAAAATTATTGTCATATTGTGACACCCCAATAGTCCCACATCACTACAACAAAATTATGTTATAGCGACACTTTTAAATATTTCTAAAATCTAAAAAATATGTCGCTGGCAAAAATACCGACACTTATTATTAGTGTTGCTATATGTGCCGTCGCTAGGGTGTATAGCGATACATTTTTGTAATATATTCCAAAAATGTATCCTTATAACTTAATTTTGGATATAGATGAAATATAGATAGGACACTTATACAAAAGTATCACAAACATGTGTCTCTATAACCTAATTTTATTATAGTGTATCGAATGGAAACAGAGTTGTAATTGGGTATACAAGAGACTTGGACACTAGTAATTGTCTGCCGCCATGAACGAACCGACCCCGCGATGAGTGGTGGTCATTCATGATGCAGATCGAGTTTGTTTGAATTTTGTATTTGAAATCAGGTTTGTAGGTTCATGGCTTCCAGTAGACTCAAGAATCTGCCGTTCATTACCCCACACTTGCAGTGTTAAGGGACCCTCGATTAAGAGACCAAAAATAAATGCTGATGATGAAAGAGACCGAACTTTTATTGATATGGCATTCGAGTACATGGCTTAAGTAGGGGCATACCTCCAATGTACATGAGTAGGATGCTCAATTTATAAACTTGGTGGCCCTTCGAAAATGGGTGGCGGTCGAATGGGGTTGAGTTTGATATGATTTGGGTTGTTTAGTTTAGTAACTTTTCGGTCGTTTGGATTTGGATTTAGTTTAATGACTTTTCGGTTGTTTGAATTTGGTTGTTTGGATTTGAGTTTAGTTTAATGACTTTTCGGTCGTTTAGATTTTGTTGTTTGGATTTGAGTTTAGTTTAATGACTTTTCGGTCGTTTGGATTTGGTTGTTTAGATTTGGGTTTAGTTTAATGACTTTTCGGTCGTTTAGATTTGGGTTTAGTTTAATGACTTTTCGGTCGTTTGGATTTGGGATTAGTTTAATGACTTTTCGGTCGAATGGGTTGTGTTTGATATGATTTGGGTTGTTTGAACTTGGGTTTAGTTTAATAACTTTTCGGTCGTTTGAAATTGGGTTTAGTTTAATAATTTTTCGGTCGTTTGGATTTGGGATTAGTTTAATGACTTTTCGGTCGAATGGGTTTGTGAGTCGATTAAGTTGACTCAACAGATTCATTTGGAGTTAGCTCAGTTTGAACTCTTGATTTGTTTCAGTTCGGGTGGAGCTGGTTTACTTGATTTGGATCATCCCTGAAGTTCGGTTTGAACCATTGTTCGGGTTGGGTTCAAATTGAATTGGTTTGAACTTTTTGTATTTGATTTGAGCTGAGCTGGTCTAGGCTTTCACTTGATTTGCCCCTTTTGAATTTGATTTGAGTCGAACCGTTATACTTTGGTTCAGAACCCTTTGAGACATGGTTTAGGTCGAACCCTTATGACTTAGTTCGAGACCCTTTGAATTCGATTTGGGTCGGGCCCTTATAGTTCGGCTCAACTTGGACCCTTTCGTAGTTCGGTCTGGTTCGGATCATAATCTTACGGTTTGGTTTGAGATCCGTTTGAGTTTGATTCAGGTTGAGCCACCTTGGGGTTCGGTTTAACTTAGAATCCCTTTGCATTTGGTTTGGATCAAACTCTTGTGATTTGGTTCGAAATCCGTTTGAGTTTGATTTGAATCTCCCTCTTCACGGCTTGGTTTAGAACTCTTTGATTTCGATTTGGGGTCAAGCTGGTTCATGGTCCGATTCAAGTTGCATATAGTTTCATCCAGATTCGATTTAGGTTGAATTGGCTTATATATGATTTGATCCGGCTTGGCTCGATCCTCCTGCGGTTCAGTTCAGGTTGAACTGACTTGTAATTTGGTTCGACTCAGCTTTGGCCTCCTGTGGTTCTGTTTGGGTTGAACCGACAAGTTGAATCCTTTATAGTTTGGTTTAAACTGAACCGACTTGTGGTTCGGTTTGGTTCGAACCTCATGTAGTTCAGTTTAAGTTGAATCCGCCTAGGTTCAAGGTGTATCCTTCACGGCCCGGTTTAGGTCGAGCCGGCTTGTAGTTCGATTTGGTTTGACTCGGTTCTCCGTGATTCCGTTCAGGTTGAACCGGTTTGTAATTTGATTCGACTCGATTTAGGCCTCATGTGGTTCTGTTTGGGTTGAACCGACAAGCTGAATTCTTTATGGTTTGGTTTAAGTCGAACCGGCTTGTGGTTTGGTTTGGCTCGAACCTCATGTAGCTCAGTTTAAGTTGAATCAGCCTAGGTTCAAGGTGTATTTCATGGCTCGGTTTAGGTCAAGCCGGTTTGTAGTTCGGTTTGGTTTGGCTCGGTTCTCCTGTGATTCCGTTCAAGTTGAACCGACTTGTAATTTGGTTCGGCTTGGCTTTGGCCTCCTGTGGTTCTGTTTGGGTTGAACCGACAAGTTAAATCTTTTATAGTTTGGTTTAAACTGAACCGGCTTGTGGTTCGGTTTGGTTCGAACCTCATGCAATTCAGTTTAAATTGAATCCGTTTAGGTTGAAGGTGTATCCTTAATGGCTCGGTTTAGGTCGAGCCGACTTGTAGTTCTGTTTGGTTTGGCTCGGTTCTTCTGTGATTCCATTCAGGTTGAACCGGCTTGTAATTTGATTCGGCTCGGCTTGGGCCTCATGTGGTTCTGTTTGGAATGAACCGACTTATAATTTGGTTCGGCTCGGCTTTGGCCTCCTGTGGTTCTGTTTGAGTTGAGTCAAATTCAATTCACATTGAATCATTTATAGCTTGGTTCACTATTTATCTCGACATATTCATTCCGAATTATGTCCATAGGGTACAGTTAGTAATCCGGTTTAAATCGAATTGATTCGAACTGAGCCTATCACGAAGATGGCAATTTGATCGAGTCGAGCGTGCCTATCATGAAGATGGCGATTTGATTGAGTCGAGCCGTGCCTATCACGAAGATGGCGATTGGCTCGATCGGTGCCTATCGTGAAGATGGCGATTTGATCGAATCGAGTCGTGCCTATCACGAAGATGACGGTTGGCTTGATCAGTGCCTATCACGAAGATGACGGTTTGATCGAGTCGAGCCGTACCTATCACGAAGATAGCGATTGGCTCGATCGTTGCCTATGATGGCGGTTTGATCAAGTCGAGCCGTGCCTATCACGAAGATGGCGATTGGCTCGACCGGTGCCTATCACGAAGATGGCTGTTTGATTGAGTCAAGCCGTGCCTATCACGAAGATGGCGATTGGCTCGACCGGTGCCTATCACGAAGATAACGGTTTGATCGAGTTGATTTATTTTTATAATTTTTATTTTTATTTTATTATTATTCTTTTTTTTGGAGTAGGGATTTGTGTGTCTAGTCTATCACAAAGATGGCCGCACAATCAAATCGGTTGGAGAATCGTCATCATGTCGTTCGGCGTGCGTCTTAAGGAGACGGGTGTTTAGTGAATATGCGCGCAGACATAGTAACGATCCAATGCTGGATTTGATCGGTCGAGCCTATCACGAAGATGGCCGCACAATCAAGTCGACAAAAAAAATCGCCGCTATGTCGTTTGTGTGCATGCACCGACCCACCCGTCGTCATTTTGGTAGTGGGATAGTCTTGCGACCGCCATTGTTGCCACCGTCGAAGAAAGAAGAAGAGGCCATGAGACCTCCTAGCACATCGTCGTCATCGTCGTCTCCATCATGGTCGACGTCGAAGAAGGAAGAAGAGGTTATCGTTGTCGTCGTCGTCGCCATCATGGCCGCCGTCGCCGTCACCATCGTCATTACCCTCGTGCATCTTTTTTTTTATTATTTCTTTTTTTTTCTTTTTCTTTTTTTTTTTAACGTCTCCTCCCTTTTTTCTTTTTTGAATCAAATGGCCCAATTTATAGTAATTTTAGGACCTCCTCGTTTTGGAAAACAATTCAAAAAATTTCAAAATATAAGACAACGATATATTTTTATTTCTTTTCCCTTTTTTTTTTCTTTCCTTTTTCCTTTTCAATTTTGAATTTCAAATTTTATATCTCATTCCTTTTCCTTTTTGTTTACTTCTTTCCCTTTTCTTTTTTCAATTTTGAATTTCAAATTTTATATCTCATTCCCTTTCTCTTTTTTTTTTTTATTTCTTTTCTTTCTTAACTATGGGTCATCAAGGGTAAGTATCAATCAATTAACATTTAATTAATTTTTTTCATCCATTTTCATATATTTTTTCTTTCCTTTTTCTTTTTCAATTTTGAGTTTTAAATTTTTTTTTGTCTCAACAGTAATAATAACTAGGTTTAAATATTTTGAGCTGTGGTATGAATCTAACGAGTTATTATTCCTAGTGAAATGAATCATTACATTTAATATCAAAATCAATCACCAGTCGAAAATAAAAAAAAATTAAAAAATTTCACGATCGTTAGTGCTTGACTCATCTCATGAGTACATTGAAAATTAATAATGAAGTGTGTATATATATATATATATATATATATATATATATATATATATATATATATATATATATATATATATATATATATATATATAGTGAGGTTCTAATTAAATGGTACTTTTTGTAATTTGACCTAACCGAAATTTGCATGACTCATCTCATGAGTACATTGAAAATTAATGGAGATTATATATATAGTGAGGTCCTAATTAAATCGTACTTTTTGTAATTTGACCTAAGCTAAATTTGTCTCATCAAGGATTAATACACCCAATTGATGAAAGAAAAGGAAATAATGTAATTAATATGCTAATGTTATATGGTCACCTCATTTAGTTAAGGTTGTTAACTTTTATTAAGTGGCCAAAAAAAAAAAAGGGAAAATCATTGGCTAGAAAGGAACAAAAGCTTCCATGAGCAAAAGCCATGCACATGATCACCTTCAAGGACCCCCAATTCCAAACCAACCCAAAAAAAAAAAAAAAAAAAAAAAAAAAAAAAAAAAAAAATTAATAATAAGATTTTAAAAAATTTTGAATTTATGATTTAGATTTTAGGTATTGATAAATTGTAACTTAACTTATACATATACGCTTGTAGCTCAAGTGTTATTATGCTGCGTACGTTCGAGCCAAATAATTTTTAAACTATTTTTGCGTAGCATTGCGAGCGTAATTTCGGTTTATTTCAATTTCGAGTAAACATTAATTGAGTCCAAAAACAAAAGCCTTAACCAAAATAAATAAAAAATGAATTTTTTTTTTTTTGAAGTGGCCATTTAAAAAAAAAAAAAAAAAAAAAAAATGGAAATGGAGGTGATTGGGTGGCTAAATGACATCATCAACAGTACAACAATGAAATGTGGATTAATTGTTGGGGCTCACATTTATGGATTTGATGTCCTTTTGATATGTTGAGTCCATTTATAAGTGGACCTGGGCCTAAAAGATTCCTTTTTTTTTTTTCTTTTTTCTTTTATTTTTAATTCTTTATTAAGTCTCTCTATCTACCTGTACCTGATTTTAACCTAGTGTAATAGAGCTCTTTTTTTTTTCACTCACATATTCATGTAAATATGTAAAATGGCGCGAATTATACTGCATGGCTAGTTATGCATCTCGAGATAAACGGTGTTTGGTAATTCACCATGCGCTGCCGACATGTATTTCTAATAACTAAGATTTTCATTTAGCCAAAGAAACAAAAAAAATAAAATCTGCTGCGATCATCAATCAAGTTATCCCCTCTCCTTTTTTCGCATGCAAATATAAGTACGTTATTTTATCATAAAATTATCATATTATTGATTACGATTCAATGAGATTAATCAAGTACAAATTCTATGTAGAATATTTGGATTGAAGAAAGACAATCAATGGCCCAACAAACGGCAACCACCCGAAAGTACGGGCCCATTATCTTTCGCAAAAGCCCGCTAACAAAATCGGCCCGTCATCTTTCCGTGCGGCTTCGTGATGAAGTTTAGGATTGCGATGTCTAGAGAAATTTTAAGGCCTGGTTTGAGAAGATTTTGGCGAAAACATTTCGTCTCACCAGTAATCTCTACAAGAACATGAACCCTCTCGAAATGTATGGAACCGACTGCGATCTCGCACTACAATCTCTGTCTTGTACACCTTCGAAATCATCTTCATCACCGTATGGCAATCGCGACAAACTCTCAAATTCTTCACAATCTTTATCACCCCTTCCTCAACTTTCCTCCTCGCCATGCCGAACGCCACCGCGAGCTTCTCGCTATGCCGCCACACCGCCTCCTTCTTCTCCTCCTCTTCTATATCATGCAAAACCCCCAAGACCTCCGGAACATAGCCTTCCGTCCTTATCCTCGCCATTATCTCTGCGAGCTTCTTCTCCGCCGCATTTTTCTCGCCATCCAGCTCCTCATTCGCCGCGAAGGTGTACAAAACCTTATCCACTTCGATCGAGCTCCATCCAGGATCTTTGTTGATCCTTCGAGCACTCATCGATCTCCGTACGTTCGCAACATCCTTCCACTTGCCAGAAACCGCGTATATGTTCGAAAGCAATACGTGGTCGCTCGACTCATTTGGGTCGAGCGCAGAGAGCTGCTTCTTAACATGCTCCGCTAAACTAACATTACCGTGAATACTACAAGCCCCGAGCAATGTTCGCCAAATCACCGCATTGGGTTTCATCGGCATTCGCATTACAAACTCATAAGCCTTGTCCAAAAGCCCGGCACGGCCATATAGGTCGACCATGCACCCGTAGTGTTCAATCGAATGCTCGTTTCCATAATTATCCGCCATACTATGAAAAATTTCGTGCCCCTGTTGTACTAGACCTGCGTGACTACATGCGTAAAGGACCGAGATGAAGGTCACTCCGTCCGGGGTCGTTCCATTTTGTTCCATTTCATCAAAAAGCTCGACGGCTTCTTCTCCATGGCCGTGCATCGCGAGCGCGGCAATCATGGACGTCCACGAGATGACGCTCTTCTTGCCCATCTCCCAATCGAACACCTGACGGGCCAATTTGACGCTCCCACACCTCGCGTACATATCTAAAAGCGCATTCGAAACTGCAATAATACCGTTTAAACCTGTTTTCTCCGCATGCCCGTGTAGCGTTTTGCCCGTTTCAAAGGCCCCAGATTGCGCGCATGCAGAGAGAATCCCCGTCAAGCTAACTTCATTTGGCCGACACCCCTCCCACAGCAACTCTTTGAAGAAGCCGATCGCATCGTCGAACGCGCCACGCGCGGCGAAGCCGGCGATCATAGTGCTCCACGAGACCGCATCCTTGTGCGGCGCGGAGGAAAACAATCTCCTCGCGAAATCCGTCTCCCCCGCCTTCATATGCCCCGCGAGCATCACGTTCCACGAAGTGGAATTCCTCCACGGCATCTCGCCGAACAGCTTCCGCGCGAGCCCCAAGTCACCCGCGCGGAAGCAAGCCGTGACGACCGCGTTCCACGCGACGACGTTTCGGTGGGGCATTTCCTCGAACACCTGGCGCGCGCGCGCAAGGCGTTCGCACGCGGCGTACATGCTAATGAGGGTGGTGCCGACGAAGAGGTGGCGATCGAGGCCGTGGCGGAGGGCGAGGGAATGGACCTGGGAGCCGACGGAGAGGGAGCGGGAATTGGCCGCGGCTTTCGAGAGGAAGGCGAAGGTGAAGCTGTCGGGGGGGAGGGAGCGGCGGCGCATGCGGCGGAAGGCGGGGAGGGAGCGGAGGGGGCGGTCGGAGTCGGCGAGGGCGCGGAGGAGGGTGTTGTGCATGAAGGGGTCAGGGGGGGAGGTGTAGGGGGAGTGGGAGAGGAGGCGGTGGGCGTAGTCGAGGGCGGGGCCGGGGAGGGCGGTGGCGGCGACGAGGAGGAGCTCGCCGGCGACGAGGGGGTCGGCGGCGGCGCCGGATTTGAGGGCGTGGGCGTGGGCTCTCTTGAGGTGGTCTAGGGTTTTGCATTGCTGTAGCAAGGAGAGGGTTTGGAGGAGGTGGTGGTGGTGGTGGTGGTTGGGGTTCATTTGGCGCGCTTAGGCAGTGGGAGTTGAGTATTTGAACCATTGAATAACTGCTAAAGTCGGTGGTGGGTTTATTACGTCGCCGAGTTCAGTACTAGTGCCGATGTTAGATTTTCACTGAAGTCGTTGCCGAAGTAAAGTTTATTACCGAGTTTAATGGTGTTCGATGTTGACATTGGGGCATTGGGTTTTTTTTTTTTTAATGGGTGGTGTAGTTCAATATGTTAGTTTAGCAATTAAAGATACAAATCTTCTTATCTACTATGTTCGTAATCCTAAATGATTTGAAACATGTAAGTGCCGGAAATTTGCTATTTGCTCTAAATTTTGAGAATTATTGTTGATCTAGTACTCACTTTGGTATCAGTTATTGAGATTCCGCAACAAAAGTATCAAAATCGAAATTTAACCATAAGTCTGTCTCCTCAGCAAAAAAAAATTAGCACAACCACAAAAGAGAAAAACAAAAAAAATAAACAAAAAAATATACAGATAAAATCAAATTTGCCAATGAAGAAAAGAATTATACCTGACCTATTTAATTTCTACACAGAATAATTTAAATCCGAACCCTTTTTTGAATCTCTCACTTTTCTTTTTTCTTCTATAACATGAGAATACTTTTCTTGTTGAAATTGGAGTTATTTTCGAAATACCCAACTTCATCTATTCCTACGCACACTGACAGTCCCTAATGCATGTGGCAAAAGACTTAGTAGTCTGTATCGGAGTTTCCAAGTTTAAAATATAATTGCTTCATAATTTTTATCTAAATTTATTTTTTTAAAAAAATAAACAAAATAAATAATATACTATCTTTTCCTTTTAAAAAAAGAAAAAGAACCAGGCACTTATATATCAACACTTATATATCAAGTGCACCAAAAACACATGGCAAACTCTCTCTCTCTCTCTCCCTTTCTTGGTACGTACGGGCACTATTAAAGAGGTTCAGCAACTTGATCGTACTCAACCATCCAAGCACAGCTCCACCTATGCTATATATAATGCATAGGACACAATGTACACAAATCCTAATATGATTAGAATTTTACTCTAATTAATATCTAAATTCAAATTAATATTATCTCCAACGAATTTAAATATTTACTCTACTCCAACTATAAATCAACAACAAATCTAACCAAAATTCTAACAGTAAGTTGCTTGTGTATGTTGATTTGACGAGCAATGCTATATATGCTCACTTATAGAAGTAGGTTAGAGTAGAGTTTTAGAAGATAAAAATTATCTTTCCAAATTATTTACACAAATAAGTAGATAGAATAAGTATGATATGAATGATTAAAATTATATTTGTCATAAAAAAAACTCAGTAATTATTGGTCAGCGATAAGTTTAACACACATCATCCAAAAATATCAATCACTTCAACATGCGTTCTACTCTTATTTATTCTATATGATGGACTGTAATATCACTCTTATGAAGCTTACAACGCGGTGAGCTTTATATGCTGTTCAATAAAAATAATCACTTTTAATGCAGATGCTGCTCGAATCTATTATTAAAAGTGGGCGCGTGCTAACATTATTATATATTCTTCTGAACTCATGAAACAAGTGCGCTTATTTTGGGTGCTTCTTACTGTGAATCAACAAAAGATCCAACACTTTTTCTTCTTCTTTTTAGTTGAGGAAATGCTCTACTTAATTTAATGATGTACTAACAAACTAAGTAAACGTAGCTGTGGGTACAAGTTGTGCATGGGAAAATGCCCTACTTTTGTGGGGGTAGTTCGCCAAGATTTGAATCTCATGTTGTACTCCAAAAGTGTTCTGGAAAAGTCCCAAATCCCAAATTTGGGTTAGACAAAAAAAATTGTGAACACTATGATACACTCTTGGTTTGATACAATTTTGATATTTTAATTACCATTGGATAAAGATCAGTAAAAAAAAAAGAAAAGAAAAGAAAATAAAAGAAAAAACAATGAAGGTGAGTTGGTTGGGTTACCTTATATTAATGCTGCAGTTTCTGAACTGTTTGGGTAAGAAAAATAGAGAATTTGGAAGTAAGTATTTGAAATAAAATAAAAATAAAAAAGTTTTTGTTAATTTGGGTGGTAATTTCTTACAAGATATGATCTCCTATTTATTTTCTTACAACATGCAATTACTTTATGAATCAATTAATATAATCATCCCAATCCTCATTTTTAATAACTATATAAATCCTTACTCAGCAAGCACATGAAAAGATAAAAGAAAAGAGTAAAAAGGGAAAAAAAAAAAAAAAAAAAAAAACTAGTATATATAGTATTTAAAAAAAACATGTAGTTGCAGCTGCACATACAACCAAACAGTTCTTAAACCCTTACATGCTAATGGCTGGTTATTTATTATTGGCTAAAATAAGTCTAATTTTTTATTCCGTGACAATAGACTCAAAAGACTAATAAGTTGAATTGGATGAATCTAAAAAGTTGAGTATGACTGCGATCCACTATAAACCTAACATCAAGAAACCCAACAATAGACCTAACCTTTGGATAGGTTGAATCAGATAAAAAACTATAAGAGTTATAACTAAACCTTTAAATGTGATAGATGTGTTCTTCCTATCTGCATATACTTTTGGGATAACTGGTTTGTGCTTACGATCCACACAGTGTGCTCATCAGATACGTATCCGTATCTGATACAAATTTTTTATCCGGAGTAGGGCCCATTAAGTGGTGGGCCTCCAATGGGCCCAAAATTTGTTCTAACCAATTTCTCCATCTACTCCTTTTATAATATAATAATACAATGTGGATGTGAACTAAATAAACCCTTTGTTATGTAAATATATATATAAAAAAAAAAAAAAAATTGGGTCTCTTGTTTGAAAATAGTTCATGACTTGTTCACTATTTGCAATAAATGTTGACTAAGATTATTGTCGGTAACAGACACAAAAGTAATGTAAACACAAGAAAATATAATTTTTTTAAATTTTCTTACTCACAAAAAAAACTATGTTTAATAATAATAATAATAATAATAATAATAATAATAGGAAGTGGTTCTATAAAAGGAAACTAATTAGACCAACAAATCCCTGTCCAATATTTTAACTCTAAGATTTAATCCACACCATACAACTATTAGAAGTTTATTTATATCTAAACCTAATTAATTTATTTGGGGAGTTTATTGTAGTAGTAATATTAGGAGTCTTTTTTATTGCGGCTATATAAGAGATCATGGTGGGTGTAATATTTTTTAAAAAATTATTATTGTAATAAACAAAAAAAATAGTTAAATGGAGTTTCGCATGAGTTTAAGCTATTCTGCGAATCAGGTATATTCTCGTGTTAATTATTGAATTTTTTGGTATCTTATTTTGTGTTTTCTTATTATATTTATTATTATTTGCTCCTTTTTTTTTAGATTTTTTTGATTTTGGAATCATAGATTTCACTATAATTACCCAACAAAGTTAGGTGTTCAATTTAAAGTTGAGATGAAAATAATAGAAATATTGTGCAAACTTAATGTTTTCTCAATTTAAATATAAATATTTACATAAAAAATTATTTATGTAATAATTAAATAATTGAATTGATACATTTTTTATTTGACACGACATGTTTTAAAGTTCCAACCTATTTTCACTCTTATGACTCGGTTATAGTTCCGCTAAGAAGCTTATTATTGAAATGTAAGTATACAAATTAGTCGTTTACGTGTTATTTGGTTTTGAATAGAAAAATATAAATACTTGTGAGTAAATAAAAAAAAAAAGGGTAAAAAAAAGGGTTAAAAAAAACAAAAAAAAAAGGCATAAACCTCCAAAATGGGCTTCACACGGTTTGGCCTAAATTATTTGCCTCTCACAATGAGTTTGACATTGAAAGTTTTGTCTCTTTCTCTCTTTTTTTCTTTATTTTATTTATTTATTTATTTTGTGAATTTTTCAATAAGAGACTTAACATAGAAGCACTATATATTCGTCCTTCTAGAATTAGGAAATTTCTAATTACCCTTTTTGTATTTCTAACTAATGGAAAAATTAATTAACTAATTAATGAAATCGAAACCGCGTCCATATTTGGCCCTCTCTCCCCACATTTTTGGCCTACATGTAGCATTGCTCATTATGGAAAATGCTATGTGTACACCCCTTTCGGGATGTATATCATACACCCCACTCATCTAAGGGTAGGGGTGTGATGATGGGTCACTTGATGTGACCCGTAAAAAATATCGCCACCATTAAAATGATGGAGGTGTATGATGTACACCCCTTCGGGGTGTACATGTAGTATTGCTCATATATTATCGATATATGTTTGGTACACCTATTTAATTTTCGTACACGTATATAATTAACATACGCACGTAGCCACATGTGTGTCTGTGTGTACATATATAGTATCCATATTATTCGATCTAAAATCTCTTTCACAATTGAATGCATGTACTTTTTGAATTCGAGTACTATGCTATCCGTATATTCTTTAGATTATTTTCACTTTATTTTTTAAATCACCAACTAAATTTTGAAAGTTTATTATTATCTTAATTACATATTTTTTAATTTAAAAATTAAAAAATTAATAATATCAATGACTTAATGCTATTAATAATATAGTAATTTAGATCATACTTTTTTAAACAGTGTAATACTATGTTTACAAAGCTTAATATAATAACATATTTATTCTTAGTAGAAAATAATAATCTTAGTAGTAAGTATCAAAGAGCATTTTTTTTTTTTTTTTTTATTGCCTTGCTTAGAATTTTAGGTGCATGCTATATATATATATATATATATATATATATATATATATATATATATTTAGAGAGAGAGAGAGAGAGAGAGAGGCTGGAATGTTATTGGTACTATTAAATTTTTAATTCTTGGATTAAAAGATATGTGGTTGAGATGATAGTATGTCTCTTAGGTTTAATGGTGATTGAAAAAATAATAAAATCTAACGGTTGGAATTGATCAAAGAGATTGATCTAAGAATAAAAAATTTGATAGCATCAAATGTTTGGTACTATCAATAGCATAGCATAGTATATATATATATATATATATATATATATATATATATATATATATATATATATATATATATATATATATATAGAGAGAGAGAGAGAGAGAGAGAGAGGGGGGTACAAAATGCAAATTATTATAAATAAATTTAAAACATGAACTAAATAATTCCTTGTTATTGTCAAAAAACAAATCACCTTTCGCTCTCATTGCTGATCCTCTAAGTTGCTTACATTACAATTAAACATTACAATCACACATTTAATTTAATTTCCTCCACCTTGACTAAAGCATAAAGAATTATACGAACTTAAATTTATTATTATTATTATTATTAATATTATCATTATTTTGTAATAAAAAAAAAAATAGAAAGAGACCCTTGTGGCCAACTTTGCACTATGTGACATTTTGTATACACCAAGTTGGTGCATTTTATTCTTGCTAAGTTTCTTGTCATTTTTCTCGCCTTTATTTCATTTTAGTGATAGCTTTAAATATGTGTATATATCATTTTCGTGACGCACAATTGAAAATTCGACTCTCGTGAATAACAGGAGCCGTCCATCTGTGAACCAACGATGATGACGTATGTCACACGCTTGTTCGAACAAATCAATTAGGCTGATTAGAAGTTTCTCAATAATTAATTACCAAGGCCATGTTTAGGGTCTAGAATTTAGGATTAATTTTATGTCATTTTTTATTATAGGTCACATTCGAGTTATTTAGGCTCAACTTATTTAGATTATCTCGACTTTTGAACTTTTTTTGGGTTGTTCCTGTATTTGGTCAAGATCTTCGAATATTATTCGGGTTCAAATTCAGACAAATTACATATGAGTTTCGATTCATTAACTTTTCAAGTCAACTCATATCAATTAGAATCTGGTTTGAAATCGAATTAGATTAGTTTTCTCCGCCTGTGATTTCGCTCTTAGTTACTAAAATCAAACTTAAATTGCGAAAAACAAGGAAAAGAAAAAGCAATTAGAGTTGATGAGATTCTCATGCATCATTAAATAATCTTTACCAATGATCATATAACAACTATATTATATATTGTATAAGAAGTACACATAACATAATAACTAGTTACTTATTTCTACTTTGTAGCTTGAATCATATCCAACCCTTTCCATCCACATGATAAAAGGAAAAAAAGGCTCAAATTGTACTCTACCTTTTAGTACATGGGATCTATTTTAGTTCATCTTTTATGAATGTTTTAAAAGGAAGATAAAAATAAACTAATTAAAGTAAAAGAGATTAGAGTTACCAAAATAAATCCTATAAAATGATTACACAAAAGAAAAGCTATGGATGCAACAAAAGAGAGGTTGATAATTAATACTAAGATTCAATTGATGATTACATCTTTCAAACCAACCACTTTTTTTAAAGATAAAGCACCAATAATCTTTTCTCTTCTTTTTTTTAAAAAAATTTCTTAAGAAATTTTTTTTTTTCTTTTTCCAAATTTTAAGAACCCAAGTGATGATGATGACACAGATTTTTTTTTAAAAAAAAAAGAAAAAAAAGAAAAAAGAGATGGACTTTGCAGTCTGTGATGTGGTGGACCAAGTCCAAGAAGTTGCACCTGCAAAAACAGGTCTTGATTGGCTGAGTCAGCTTTGAGTTAATTGGCTGAGTCAGCCTTCCATAAACCCCCAGACTGTGCTGCAAACACTTGGCCTACAGGCAATAGACTACCCAACTGAAAAATCTCCCTAATTAGTTAAGAGGTCAAAAACAAAAAAAAAAAAAAAAAAAAAAAAAAGAGAACAAAAAAGAAAAGAAAATTTACTAACAACTTCAGAGATTTTTAAGGCACACACCAAGTTCATTTACCATACACCAAGTTACCTCTCTCTCTCTCTCTCTTATTCTCCTCCACCCTCTCTCTCTCTCTCTTTCTCTCTCTCTCTCTCAATCTCTCTCTCATCTTTTTTTTCTTAAATCACAGCACTATCTCATCAATTTAGGTGGTACTTCACCCTCCCCATTACCATGCCTAAAGACCAAGCTTCCATCTTATTCTTTATTCTTCTGTTTTATAGGTGCAGAGTCCACCTCTCTGCTGCAGCAGCAGCAAAGGCACATAATCTCTGATCTTATGATTGCTTCAGATTGAATTAAGGGTGGTGGTGGTGGTGGTGGTGGTGGTGGTTAAAGTTAAAATTGCACCCCTATGGAGATTATAACAGCATCTTTTTGTGGATCCCATTTGAGTTCTTCTAGTGAGGATGAGCCAATGAGTGGTGTTGCTTATCCAAAGATGGTCTCTCCCTTGTTTTGGATCACAATTTCACTGGTGTTCCTCATCAGCTTCATTAGCAGATTCATTTTCAGGTAATTTTAAGGCCTCCCCCCCTTTTTTTTTTTTGTCTTTTTTTTGTGAATTTTTACACCAATTTTTATTTTTATTTTTTCATTTTGTCTGATCACTTGTCTCCTTTTTATTGTTGTTGTTGTTGTTGTTGTTGCAGAGTGAAGAGTAGAGATACAATTCAGGCAGAGATTGAAAGGTATTTGCCGGCGAAAATGGTAATTGAAGAAGCTAATAAGATGGAGGAACCAAGTTTCAGCTTTAAGTTTCAGTATCAGATTCCTGAGTTTAATAATAAAGTTAGCATAGAGGAACCTTCAATTCCAATTGCAAAGGAGAATGATTTGTCGTCGACGACTACTACGAACATTAGTCAGTATCGGTTCTTGTCGGAGAAGGATTTCTGCGGCTTCGTGCAACAGCCGGAGTCCCTGACAGTTTCTGTCCAGGAATCTTACATTGGAACCCAAGCCACCACCGCCACCGCAGCTGCAGCAGCAGCAGCAGTAGCATCAGCAGCAGTAGCATCAGCAGCAGCAGCAGCAGCAGCAGCAACAGCAGCAGCAACAGCAGAAGAAGAAGAAGAAGAAGAAGAAGAAGAGAGTTTAATTCATAGAAAAAGAAAGAAAGATAACAAGTCCGAAACCGGATTCTTTTCGTCAGAAAATACTCTGCAGCAACTCAGTAAAGAAGCTTACACTGAAGATAAAGTGAAAAATAAGCTCTTGGAGAAAGGAAAAGCCATCAATTATGAGACCAACTCATTCAGTGAGGATGAAGTGATGGGTAAAAGCAGGTTTCTATCTGAGGAATTCTCGGGCTTCGACTCGGATTCGGAATCGAGTCTAAGCGACGGGTATTCGGTGAAGGACATTGTTATAGACTCCGACAGCGATTGCTTTCTATCGGAGAAGGATTTCGGTGCTCAGTACGACCACGAAACCGATGCTACTACCGAATTGTCGATGAATTTTACTAACTTCAGCGTCGAATTAATGGATGATATCCAACGGTTGGAAGAAGCCCGGTCGCAATCTTTTGATGATTCGGACGCAGAATCAGCTTTTCCTAAAAGCCAGTCGGTATACACAAACAATCAAACTTGTTCTGCGAACGATTACTTGGATGAATCGAGAGAATCGAACGAAGAATCGAGAGAATTGGATCTGCCGACTACGAGTTCAAGGAGCTCTGATGAGGATGTTTCAGAGCCGAAACGCGAGGATTTAGATGAAAAGATTGATACAGAAAACAGTGAGCATGCAGAAGAATCGGTTTTTCAGAAGGAAACGCAAGAGAAGGACGCGAAGAAGCCGAAAGAGAACCCATGGAATGATCTAACTGATGAGGAGAATGATGAATTGGAGTCACTCTGGGAGCACCAGGATCTTATCGAGCAGCTGAAAATGGAGATAAAGAAAGTGCGGGCCATCGGGCTTCCGACCATCTTCGAAGAATCAGAAAGCCCGAGCCCGAAGACTATCGAGGATTTGAAGCCGTGGCGGATCGACAAGAAGTTCCTGCTCGAGGACCCGATCGACGAGCTGCACAAGTTCTACAAGAGCTATAGAGAAAGGATGCGGAAGTTCGACATCTTGAATTATCAAAAGATGTATGCAATTGGTATGTCTGCTTATCTTTTCGCAGTTTCTTTACTTCTGTTTTGCTGTAAAACTGGATATGGAAACAGTTTCTTAAGATTGTTTGTTTGTTTGTTTGAACACAGGATTTCTCCAACTAAAGGATCCCCTCCAATCAATGGGAGCTCAGAAGCCCCTACTTCCCACACTAACCACCATCCTATCACAAAATTTCGGCCACAAGCGTAAATCCGGCGACGATCAATCAGAAAGGTTCATCCGAGAGCTCAGATGCGATTTGGAAACCGTTTACGTCGGGCAGACGTGCCTTTCGTGGGAGTTCCTTCGATGGCAGTACGAAAAAGCCTGCGAATTGCCCGAATCCGACCCTTACAGAAGCCATCAGTACAACCAAGTCGCGGGCGAATTCCAGCAGTTCCAAGTTCTAGTACAGCGGTTCGTCGAAGATGAATCCTTTCAAGGTCCGCGGTTACCGAACTACGTCAAGAACCGCTGCGTCCTCCGAAACCTTATTCAAGTGCCCGTCATACAAGGTACTAAAAGTTACAAATGAAACTAGTTCGTTTTCGCTGCGAGTTTTACTGAAACTGTTCTTGTGGCAGAGGATAGTTTAAAGGAGAAAATGGAGGAGCAGCGCAAAGGTAACTACTCGATCACCAGCGACGAATTGGAGGACATAATGGAGGAGTCGATACGACTTTTCTGGGAATTCGTTAAGGCCGATAAAGATGAAACGCCGGGTTTGCTCAAAGGTTTGATGGCTCCTCAAGTCGAGCTCCAAGAACCGTCCGACTACGAGTTCATGATGCACATTCATTCTATCTTGCAAAAGGTGAAGCATATAATGCTTGTACTTTGAAAATTTTTGCATTGATCTATGTGGCATAGCTTCTAACTTCTTTTAAATTTACGCCGCAGAAAGAGAAGAAGCTAAAAGACCTCTTGCGGACCGGAAACTGCTTGGTGAAGAAGTTCAAAAAGCCGAAAGAAGATAGATCAAACCAAGACCTCTTTTTCTCGCAAGTGGACCTGAAATTGGTGGCGAGAGTACTCCGAATGCCGAGAATTACCAACGAACAGCTGTCGTGGTGTCACAAGAAACTGGAGAAGATCGCATTCGTCGATCGAAAGCTCCAAAGAGAGCCTTCATTCTTGTTATTCCCTTGTTGAGGTAGATGTTCTCGCGTCGTCAGAGTATAGTTTGATATGTAAATTTGAGGAAATTTAGGATTATTTAACTAGTTATTTAGAGAATTATTGAGGGTCCTCTATAGTGTCACTGGACCACATTTACTTTCTTAAAGCAGATGAGCTTCTATGGCTCTCTCATATACTTGTACCTGACATAGAAAACATTTTTGTTTTCAAATTTATAGCCTATAAAATTACAGTGATAACATGTACACAAGTGAATGGAAACTTTTGGTGTGAGGCTTTACATGTTAACTACCCTGAAGTCGGTTTCGAGATGGTTGGTAATTTCCGAATTGTTCGATGAGAACCAATAGAGACGCACGCTAACAACCGCATTGAAAATATGAATTGCGAAACTTTAGCAGGTACCAGAAGCACTTTTTCTAGCAGAAAATCTTGGGCTTGCTTTTCCGCACATCGCGGTAATTATATGTTTATACAGCTTGGTTTTCGTCTCTCTTTCAACAGTAGATGTAACATCATTGGAAAATAAGGATTGATTTTTTCATTGTTTGTATTATTAGGCTAAGAACATTTGAGCACCAAGCCATCAATCACCACTAATAAAGCCAAAGAGGTATAGATCAATGAGCACAATTTCAACGACCGATTCAAAGCGAATTGAATTGTGAGCATTTAGTTCCGCAAGTGTGCCCCTAAGAAGGTCAGAACATATGAAAGGAGCCTCTCAACAATCATGCTCAAAGGTAGTTATGTGTATACATCGCCTGCGTAACGCCGAAAAGATGTTTGAGGGTTCATGATCATAGAGGAGAGACTCACATTGTTGTTGTGAAGCCATGAATCCTGTAGACAAAACATGAGTGGAGAAATGATATTAATGTGGTCTGGAGTTTTCTGGTGGGTATCAATATTTGGTTATCTTACTGTTTTTAGTAACTGTAGATTTAATATAGTGGTAAGTAGTTACTGCACTGGCATTTTAACTGAGCTAGTTTGTTGGTCATCATAAAAGCTCCACAAATGATGCAAAAAAAAAGGGAATTAACTGAAGCTAAACTATGACTGCATACTGTTAATTTCAGAGAAAAGATGGGTTACTTGAGAAAATTTGCTTTGCGCGATTAGTTAGTGTTATTAGAAAAAGCACTATGCCAATATACTCAGGCAATGTTTGGTTCGGGGATTATGAGTTTGGGGATAAATTTTTTTATTCCTGTGATAGCTTGCTATTCCGGAATAGTCAGGGATAAAAGAAAAATAGTGTTTGGTTTGTAAAGCTGTTATTCGTAGGAATAACTGAAATTATGTTTGGTTTATTTTTTGGAATAAGCGAGGATAGTAAAAAAATAAAAATAATTATAATTTTAAAATAATAATATTTTATCTAATTAATTAATATAAAATATTAATTAAATAATAATTAATATTTGTATAAATTAAAGTTTATATTTTAGTAAATAATACCGTTTAATTTTATTAAAATTAAAGTTAAAAAATTTAAAATTTGTATAAATTTTAAAATTTATTAAATTTATAAATTTATTAAAAATTAAAGTTATAAATTTAAAAAGTTATAAAATTTAAATTTTTTCTAAATTTAAAAATTTAAAAAATCTAATAGTAGAGAATAATAAAAAAAAAGTGATAGTTAAATTTAATATAAAATATAATTTAATAAAAATAATTTGTTATAAAAATAATTTATTGTAAAAAAAATTATTATAATATTTTTTTAAAAATAATTTATTATAAATTATAATTTAATAAAAATAATTTATTATAATATTTAAATAAAAATAATATGTATTAATATATATAATTAATAATTTTATAATAAAAAATAATGTATTATAATATATAATAAATTGTTTCTACATAATTTAGCTTTAATTCAATTTATAATCTTAATAAAATTTAGAATTAATTCTTAGAATAGCACTATTCCACCAAAATGGTAGAATAGTTTATTCCAAGCTATCCCGGGATAGCCGAGAATACTTGACCGGAATAAAATATTCCAGCCAAAAATCATGTCGTTTGGCATGAATAGTGGAATAAAGTGAATTATTTCATCTTTATCCCTTAACCAAACACTGCCTCAGTGTATAAGAGGTTCTAAATTTTCCTGTTTGTTAAATGATCTGCTAAGATAATGTGTTAATGAGAGCAAAAGCAGGAACAGATTTAAACAAACCATCATAAAAACACTCTGGACAATAGGCTCAAAACTCATGGAGATTGCTTTCTCTCTGATCTCCTCACAATGCTTTTGCCATGAGCAGAAAATGTTTCTGAAGGCATAATTTGGAGCAGAAAATACAACATCACTCTGAAAATTCCTGAAAACTGCTGTTGCTGCTGCTGTTGCTGCAGAAATGGATTGAAATGGTCATGACAAAAACATGTGCTCTGACCAGGGACCAGATTAGTTTCTTTTTCCTTTCTTAATGAAATAATGAGATTCTCAGAACACATTCATTTCTTGACTTGTCAGAGAAGAGAAAATAATAAAGGAGAGAAAGGAGAGAACAAATTATTCTACCAAATTAGGCGGAATTTGAAACTATTTAACCAACTCAAAATTCAAAATACAACCAAATACTGATTGTGAATATCAAACTTCACAAATCTCAAACAATAGGTGTACTGAAAACTAATTATACTGAATCACTCACTTAATGCAACAGTTAACTCTCCATGCTTAACAGTTGAACTACACTTAGCATCAAGTTGAACTCATTTATACTCGAAAATTACACCGAGTGCATAAAACTCGAGCATCGCCGTTCACTTGTGTGGCTTGGGTCTTCTAGCTCTTAGAAGCTTGTTTCTCTTTGGTTTTTTGGATCTTCAAAACCTTCTTCACGATCTTTTGCTCTTCAATCAAAAATGCTCGAACAATTCTGCAAAATTGTTCGAATAATAATTAGTGCTTGTTTAACTCGGCTTCTGAAACTTCCCTACTTCGAAGAAGAAGCAAATATCCATTTGGCAAACCAAGGAAGGGTCTGCTGTTCAAATAGCTATACTCAAACAGCACTTTGGCAAAAAGTAAAAAGGCCAGAAAAGGTCCTTAGAAACATAAAGCACCAAAATTTGTATAGGTAACGATGTAGTGGATAGTTTTTAGGACCTTTCTCTGACCGCAACTCCCGATAGAACTCCGCCGTAGGCACGGTTCACAGTCCTCCGGTTCCTGGATAATCTCGACCTCTTGTACTCAGCTGGCCTTAAGTGAGGAATCTAAAAGCATCCAAAAATAAAATAACCATACACACTCTTAATACAAATGCAGGAAAACCGACAGATCGAACCGCATTCTCCCTAGCATCTAGTAAGAATTAAAACAACAGTTACACAATAAATACTCGAAAAGTCGCCAGAGATAATGCGAAACAAAGAACTATACAGGTACCGAGCCCACTTTACGATACTAAACAACACTAAAATTGCATCCTGTGCTTCATACAGAAGCCTATAAACTCATTCAACTGTAAAGTTCAGTTCGCAAGCTTCATAATTATTCTAAAAACTAACTAAAAATTCGACAAAAATGCAAACTTTAAATGCGGGGAATTGCTTACTCCTTGAATTCTCTTTCCAGTCACCGGGCATTTAGGTCCTCCGGCCCTCTTATTCGTGTACTGGTACACAAGCCTACCACCTACAATTCAAATCAAACACATTGAACACTAATCCAAAGGCGCAATACAACAGCACACATTTCAAACAAATTCATAATTTTTTGAAAAAAAAACACACTTAAATCCTCATAATCTAATGTGATCACATGCAATATCTAAGAAAAAACTAGCTTTAGTCAAAAACGGAACAGGGGAATACAACGTGTGATAAAAATCAAATTTTTTTTTTGGAGTTCATGTACCTAGTTCAGGAATACTACAAAATCAAACAACAAAACCAGAAACTTTCAACAAAATTGATTCAATTCGATAGAAAGGTAATGAAACAAAAAAAAAGAAAAAAACTTGTAATGAAAAGGAATTAAAGGGGAAAGAGATTGGGGGAAACATTACCAGGGGTTTTAACAACCCTAGTTTGGTTGGATTTGGTGGCGTAGCTATGCCTCTTTCGATACGTTAATCGCTGCACCATTTTTGGCTCTGTTTCTGCTTCTTCGCGAATTTCTCTTTCTCTACAAAAAGAAGCGCTTTTTGTGGCCGCAGTTTTGGGTATGAGGAAGAGGCGAAGGTGCACGAAAAAGATGACCTAAAATGGACGGTGTAGATTTAGTCATCCAACGGTTGAAGAGATCAGATGGATCCGTTCAATTCACTCGACCTAGTGGGTTAATTTGGTGAGAAGTTTTAAAATAAGAATTTGAAAAGTTAAATAAAATAAAATATAAAAATATATCTTGTCAAGAATGGGATTCGAACCCATGCCCTTTCGGACCAGTACCTGAAACTGGCGCCTTAGACCAACTCGGCCATCTTGACTCATATTTATATGATTTGTAAATTATATATTAAAATTATAATAAATAAAAAATAAAAATATAATATTAAATAGGCTAAATTACTAAAAATCTTTATGTAAAATCTCTTTTTTCCACTTTTTTTTTTTTATGCTTTTTTAAAAATCTATATTTTGCTCCATTCTAAATACGGAATTATGTACTTATCTTTCTGCCGTCATCGTTCCGTAAATGAGTGAAGGGTTGATGTTGTCGATCAGCAAGTTCCAGTTTCAATGACTGCAACGATAATACTGCAACATATTAAATATGGTCACAGAATCACTTATTATGGAACAATGACGGTAGAGGATAAGTGCATAGTTTCGTAATTAGAAGGGAAAAAAGTGTAGGTTTTTAAAAGTCAGGAAGGAAAAAATGAAAAAATAAAATTTTATACAAAAATTTTCTGTAATTTAGCATATTAAATATATATTTTTTTGATTTAGAATAGTGAAGCGAAATCATGCTAAATTGAAATTCTTTTGAATTTGAATTTTTTTTTTTTTAAAAGAAACATAATTTGATCAAACGAACACAAATGAAACCCCCTCTCCTTCACCACCACCAACACCTCTTCCTCCTCCTCCGTTCCCTTCTCAACAAAACCCTAAACCCTCTCCACCATTTCCGAGCTCTCTCCACCTCCGAGCCCAATCCCCACACCGCCCATGTCTCCGAATCCCCTCCTCACCCCCCGGCCACCTCCGTCTCCTTCTCCCCCGCCCACGCCCTCCACCTGCTCGATGAAATGCCCCAACCAAACCTCACCTTATCATCCTACAATCGGCTCTCTCGATTCGACAAAACCATCTTCGCCTTTCGCCGGCTCCGTCTCGCCGGCTTCGTCCCCGACCAATTCGCCTACGGTAGCGTGCTCTCGGCTTGCGCCGCTTCGAAGGACGTTGCGTTCGGCGAGCAGGTTTATTCAATTGTTTTGAAATATGGGTTCTGCTCTAATGGATATGTTTGTACTGGAATGATTGATCTGTTTGCAAAAAATGGGAGGTTCGATGATGCAGCGAAGGTGTTTGTGGAAAGTGGTAGTCGCGAGAATGTTGTTTGTTGGAATGCCGTTATCGCCGGAGCGGTGCGGAACGGCGAGAATTCGGTTGCTTTGGGGCTTTTTTGTGACATGGTCGGTGGGTTTTGCACGCCGAATGGCTTTACCTTCTCGAGTGTTCTGTGTGCTTGTGCGGCGGCGGGGGAGCTCTGGGTTGGTAGGGGTGTACATGCGTGGGTGGTCAAATGTGATTCGGAAGCCGATGTCTTTGTCAGAACTGCCGTTGTCGATTTGTATGCGAAATGCGGTGATATGGATGCGGCAATGAATGAATTCGTGCATATGCCGATTCGTAATGTGGTCTCTTGGACCGCTATTATTTCCGGTTTCGTTCAGGAGGCGGCGGCATTTGATGCTTTCAGACTTTTTAAAGATATGATCGAAAGCGGTGTAGAGATTAATAAATGCACTATAACTAGCGCCCTACTCGGCTGCTCGAAGTCGTCAATGGTGAAAGAGACTAATCAAATACATTCCCTTACTTTGAAGAATGGGTTGTATATGGATTCTGTTGTTAAAGAGTCTTTGATTAGCACGTATGCCAAAATTGCGAATTTTGAATTGTCCGAGAGAGTTTTCGAAGAAATTGGTGCGGGAAAAAGCCCTGCTACTTGGTCGGCTTTGATAACTGGTTTGAGTACTCACAGCTCGATAAGATCGATCAAACTCTTAAAGAAGATGCTTCGTGAAGGTTCTAGACCCGATTCAAGATGTAGCTCAGTTGTTCTTAGCACCACAGACTCGGTAGAGCTCGGGAAACAATTCCACTCCTATGTTGTTAAAGATGGATCTGTACATGATGTTCTTGTGGGTAGCGCACTTTCTACCATGTATTCTCGGTGTGGTGCTATCGAAGATGGGTACAGAATGTTTACGCGAACGAAGGAAAAGGATCGAGTTTCATGGACTTCGATGATATCTGGGTTTTCAGGACACGGTCGTTCAGTTGAAGCATTTCAGTTGTTTAGGGAAATGATTTTCGAAGATATTAAACCTGACCCGGTTGCTTTATCTGCCGTTCTCGCAGCGTGTGAAGGTCATAAGTGTTTAATAAAAGGGAAGGAGATTCATGGATACGCTCTTCGTTTTGAATTCGGGAGTGAGACGCCTATCAATAATGCTCTTGTTTCCATGTATTCCAAATGTAAGAATCTAGTATTAGCGAGGACGGTTTTTGACGGAAGTTTATACAAAGATCAAGTCATGTGGTCCTCTATGGTGTCAGGGTACGCGACAAATGGCTATAGTGAGGAGGCGCTCTCGCAATTCAAGTCCATGTTGAGTGGTGGTTTTGAGCTCGACCATTTTTCGTGTTCGTCTATTCTTGGTTTATGTGCTAACCTATCAAAGCCTTGTTTCGGTAGGCAATTACACGGCCATTCGATTAAGGCCGGAACAATACTCCATCTTTCTGTGAGTTGTGCACTTCTCACAATGTACTCAAAATGTGGTAGCATTGAGGATTCTCGCGGAGTATTCGAAGAGATAGAAAACCCCGATTTGGTCACATGGACGGCTATGATCGATGGATATGCTCAGCATGGAAGTGGTCTTGAAGCTCTCAACATCTTCAAAACGATGATTGAACTTGGACTAAGACCAGATTCTATAACTCTAGTGAGTGTTTTATCCGCTTGTAGCCGCACCGGTTTGGTCGAAGAAGGCCTTTTCTATTTTAATTCGATGAGAACTGCCTTTGGGATTGAACCCGAGTCTCACCACTACGCATGTATGGTCGATTTACTTAGCCGATCAGGGAGGCTTAAAGAAGCAGCAAAGTTTATAAACAACATGCCAGTAAAACCGGATTTTCTGATTTGGAGTACATTGCTTGCTGCTTCTAGGGTTCATGGTGATGCTGAGTTGGGAAAATTAGCTGCCAGGAAAGTTCTTGAGACGGAGAATTGTGATTCGGGTTCGTATATTTCTCTATCGAATATCTCTGCAGATATTGGAGATTGGGAAGAGGTACTGAGGATTAGAAGATCTATGAAGGGTAGTTCTATGAAGAAAGAACCTGGGTGGAGTATGACATAAACACTGGGTATAACATGGTATACAATCTTTTGCTTAATTTGCATAAAGATAGATGTTGTAGAAGGTATTGATGATTTTTCGGAGTTCGAAGATCTGAGAAAAATCAGCATTTTTGCTGTTGTTTGAAGAAGAAAGTACACTGATTGATGTGAACAAAGATAACACATAATGCTGCAGAAAATGAGTGTGAAAAGTGATGTTTTTGTTAATTTTATTTTCTTTGTAACCTCTACATTCCATCATGATTCTGCTAATTCATTTATGTGACATGTTTTAACTCTCAGTTATTAATTTATTGATTGATGAGTTTGTATGTAACAGTGCTCAAGTCTGAAGCTCACATCTGCTTAAAATACATTTCTCTAAAGTGTGATTCTATGTTAAAGAGAATTTGTAATTTCCTTTTTTTTGATAAATGCTTCATGTTTCAGTATAAGACAGTTACATTATTGTAGACACATCTCATTCCATCTTAGTATTAAAAGAGGCTCATAAAAAGCCTTTACTATATACATCATAACCTTGAGATCTGGACAAAGAAACCAAGCTAGAGAGAGCGAGTCGAAAGCTACACACATTGATGAAGCCGAGCGTCGTCGACGGAGGTCGCGGTGTTTGAAGTTCGTATTAATGTGGCTCTTGATGAGGCGAGGTGGGAGATTCGGGTTCGGTGGTGAACTGGAGTCCCCTTCCTTGCCCTGATTGAAGAATGAATGCCACTTCAGCTGCTGCTAAGGCTTCTGCTTCCTAAAGAAGATGATCAAAGAAAGAAATGATATTGTCAAGGATATATGCAAATTTAGAAGAGCCTAAGGAAGAACATTTCGAAAACTAAGGACTTGAGTAAGTAATTCATAGATTACTAAATGAATACCGACCTGCCTTTCTCTTCGGCGCTGCAAGATGCTTATGGCCCAAGCCATGATGTAACAAGGTAGCAGAAAACCAGCAGCGCGCAACAAGAAGAGCTGTTGAATACAGAAGAAATGTTAATGGACACACTTATAAGATCAGCCAAATTAACAATATAAAAAATAGAGAAAAACAGAGTTGAAGCCTATGATTCCCCACTTACAGAGAAAATCGTGGCAGCATCGTCTTCTTCCTCGCCGTTAGTTATGTATACCGCGTGCCTCAATAGCAAAATAGCCATTAACTGGACAACATAAAACAGAAACAGCTAAGGTCATGCACTGTTTCATGAAATGCGGAAAAGAAAGTTGAAAGGTTGAAGTGCATTGAACAGTATTTTTTATTACAGTATCTGGTGAGCAAAGTCAGAACAGATAAGGCATGGGTGAATGTTATAGATAAAATGCATGATAAAGGCTTACTATTAGAGCAGAAGAGCGGCAAAAAGCAGCACTACTAGCATTTGTGGCAGCATAGTCATCATACTCGGCTTGAAGAAAATGGTGCTGTGCAGATGTTATCGCAAGAATTCTAGGATCATTAATATCCAATCGGGTGCCAGTGACGGTCCAACCTCCACTAAAACAAAACAGAAACTAAAGAAATGAAGAACGCTGGGCTTGATCATTTTAAACACTAATGGCGATGATATAAGATTCTCTTCTTAAAGCAGTAAATTCACTCCAAGTACACAGAAATGACAACAACTTTAAAACATCACAAGAGTAACCTGCCTTATATCAATGGCTATCTCATCAGGAGGGGGTCGGGGAGGTGCGGTATAACCAGGCTTGTATTGCTGCAAGTAACAAGTTAACAAACTATTATTATGGTTTTAATGTTAAATGAGATACCAATGTTTGAAATTGAATGCAAAACACTAGCAGAGTCTGCAAAATAGCTGGGAACTATTTAAAAGACAATTATTGAGTAACAAGAGGAACTTGAATACCAAAATGAATAACGAAAAAAAGGGAAAAAGGTGATGCGGCGGAGCGGAAACTTTTTAAAAAACAATTTTCAAGTAATGAGAAGAGCTTTAATTGCATTGAAGAAGCCGAAAAAGAGAGAGGATCTAACGTTAATAGGTAAAGTAACAATAATGGAGCACATTGTCGGTTATGGAGGAAGTAAAGATAAATACCAACCTCATGACAGATTTCACAGGTGATGTCTCCTTTCTCATTGCACCATCGTTGCACGCATGCCCTATGAGCATACTACCATAACAAGAATTGTAAAATAAGATTCAACATCAATATGGAATACACTGAAAGAAGAAATAACATATTCGGAAAAATGCCATCAATACAAATAAATTAAGTTTTTGCAAGATAACTAACTGGATCTGAGATTTCTATACTTAGTGAACAGTTAAGACCAAAAGCAGTCAGATGGCAGCAGGCATCGGATCTATTGCACCCATATCACAAAATCTCACAAATGCCGTCTCACCAAAAAAGATTAAAAAAAGAAAAAACAATATGCTGTTTAAAGTAAGTATCAACCCCCATATCGCAATTCCATCGACAGAAGGCTTGAAGCCTAAAGAAAGAGGTCGTGGATATAAACTGGAGATAAATCTATACAATTGAAATGCCACCAAGACAAGTTGCATGCCAATAGGGTACCTAACAGGGATAAGCTAAGTATCAGCCCCTATATCACAATTCCATTAACAGAACAGCTTGAAGCCTAAAATAAGACATCATGGATATAAACTGGAGGTAAATCTATATAACAGAAATGCCACAAAGGCAAGACGCCAATAGGTTACCTAACATGGGGAAATCACATGCTTTTGGAGTGGTTAGCTTTTGGATCGGGATGTGATGAATAGTAAAGATATAGACTACCACTAAATAACAATCATGCTTTGCTTGGGCCCTCCATTATTATGTCCCACTAGTGCGAGAGCAAGTGAAGACCTATGTGCCTATTTGACCTGGCTTTGAGAAGAACTTCTCGAACTCCGAGAAGTAGCAGACAATCTCCTGCAAACATATAGACTCAGGTGCTTCTACTGTGGTAAGGAGCCAAAGTGAACTTTTAAGCTACTTGGAAAAGGAGGTCCCATTTGAAGCTTCTGCTTTTGCTGCAACAAGAAGATGTTGAAATGACTTTAATGAAAAACTAACTAGTGCTTCTTCAAATAGCTCTATTTGAATAACAGTTCTTAAGAACTAAAATCCCGTCTGATGCAATCATATGTCGCATAAAAATACAAGCCAAGTTACCAGAGAAACTACCTGATCACAGAATGATACAAACTCACCAAACAATTGCATCCAAAAATTGAAATTGTCAAAAGGAGAAAGGCCTATGCATATTATACCTTGAGACTGCCACTGCAAGCACAAGGAGTCTCCAGAATCTTGATGTGATCCTCCTCCTGGCAAATGCGACACTCAACCACCTGAATAAGTGGCTCCTCTTCCTCTACGGTCGCAACTGCTACCTGCCCTATCGGTGGGGACAAAGAAACAGGAGAGGGGGCACATGTAACTTCCTTAGAAGAAGATGATGATGATGACGGTGAAGCATTTTTTGTCTCCATGCTTGGGTGGTCCACATGTAACGCTAGATGATCCCCCATTTGCCGAAACAGGTAAAACTTTTCCCTCTAATACAACAAATTCAACAAGAGCTGTAACAAAGATCCCTCTTTGAAGATGTGAACTACTACAACTCCCAGGGGAAGCTCGAGATTAATGGTCCAATTATCGGTAACCCTAGATTAACCTCCCCTGTAAGTAACCAAACACCTCAAATTACACTCGAAGGCCTTGCCCTGAAGCTAAATTTGCCATTTCGAAGCGAAAAATAAAAAAAAAATAAAAAAAACAACAAATTCAACAAGAGATTTTACAAAGGACCCTCTTTTGAAGATATTTACTACTTCAATTCCCTGGGGAAGCTCAAGATTAACGACTCAATCAGCAATAGCACCAGTTCATAACAGTGTAAGCAACGAAATGCACCAAAACTTCGACTTCAAGAGGACTTTACCATTTTTCAGGAGAAATATAACAAAATGAGAACGATTCAACAAAATTTTGTGGCAAAGCAACCTATTTTCCTTGGGAAAGCTCAAAATTAACGATTCAATTGTCGAAAGCCCTAAGTCTAACTCACTGTAAGCAACGAAATGCCCCAAATTACACCAAAATCTTAGACTCGAAGATAAATTAACCATTTTCAGGAGAAAATTAACAAAATCAAACCATAAAAACGTTCAAAATCGAAGAAATGTACCCAAAACAAACCGAAACATCAAATCCCCCCAAAAATGGGAAAACTGGGCGAAATCGCACAAAATTACACCAAATCGAAGCGTTTCTCCTCCCAAATCCACAACAACATAGATCATACTCGAAGATTTACGACAAAATACAAAAAATGAGGGGGCAAAATGAAATCGCCGTACCTCGAGAGCGCTCTCCAACGTCGCCCCTCTTCGTTCTCTCTCCTCCCCCCCTTTCTCTCGTTTCCCAACACGCAAAATAGATGGGTCGACTCCTGTAATAATATAGAGCACCAGAAACCCTTACGTGGACCCCGTTCACCACGTCATCCGTAAACAACTCGATCGCCACCGTACATTACGAACAAAGAGGGTAAATGCACGGTTCAAATTCAAAAATACACAAAGGTCCACGGACACGTGGTGAGCAAAACTCAGGCGGTGATTTTGGATGCGGTACGGGTAACGTTTAGGTGCCACGTAGGACGACCCGAACCTGTAGGCTCGGTAACGGCCCTCTAACGGCGCGAGACCGTTAACCCTACCCTTTAGTCGATGCGACGGCACTCCGTTACTTAACGGCGTCGGTGGTTCGGCTCTCGGTGTCACGGAGACACACACCACCACCTTTTCTTTTATTTATTTTTTAATTTTTTTTTTTATCAATTGAAAAGATTATGTTTCTCTTTCTAAGATATTTACCCAAAAAAAAAACCATTATTTATTTTCAGCTTTAATTATTTATAATCATAAATTATTTTTAAAATTATATATATAAATATATAAAGTATGAGAGTAAATTCTAAATTTTTACTGTTTTCTGAAATCGTGAGCACATTTATACGTGTCTTAAAAATACTTTTAAATTATTTTTTATTAAATTAATTTTTTGAGTAATAAGTATAAAATTATATTAAAAAATTATAGTACATATGGCTTTATATTAGTAGTGACTAAATAATAAATAAATACATAACAACATTATACTTAATAAATTAAGTAAATTGATAAGGTTACTAATTTGGGGGAAATAGGATTAGATATCCTGTCACCTTCATTCTCCACTGTACATGTCCCAATTATTAATTTGTGACTTCTTTTTTTTTTACTAAAATAAATTTTAATATGAATTTATATGTTTAATCAACTCTCATTTTAATTATTTGACTAATGCAAATTGGTTTAGCAAATAGGATAATAAATAAATTAAGTGGTCAATCACTGCAATGCAATTTTCTTAAACTAACAGTGGTTGTGTGACAATGACATAGCAAAATAATAATAATAATAATAATAATAATAATAATAATAATATATGCAACAAATAAATATAGAAATTTATTTCTAAATAATATTGCTTAAATTTAAAATTGTTATTGAAATTATTATAAGTTCATGAGTGGACGTAATTTATTTTATTCTAAAAAATAATTTATCTTATTTTGTTGTAGGCATCTAAGTCGTACTCATCATCTACTAAATATATGCAAATCGAAATATAATGCCTTATATTTGTGATATTAATTATTTATTTTATTTATAAAAAATAATTTAAAGGTCCAAATTTTAGGAACCCTACAATGTTGTACAATATATATATATATATATATATATATATATATATATATATATATATATATATATATATATATATATATATATATATATATATATATATATATATATGTATATGTATATTTTGACTACATATCATGTGAAGCTTGTGAATTTTGAAACTAGGAATGTCGACCAGTCGAATTCGAGATGAATTTTTAAAAATTCGAATTTGAATCTAACTACCAATCCCAAAACCTGAATCCGAATTCGAAAATTTAAATTCGAAACAATTATTTCTCTTTTTCTCTTTATAATATTTCAAAACATATTCTTTACATCTAAATTTTTAAAATATAAATTTAAATATAATATTAAATTTTTATACACATATGTATTATATAATGTAAAATTAATTCGAGTTCGGATTCGAATCGGTTACGTTCAAAATTTATATCCGAATTTAAATTCGTCGGATTTTTATTTTTTATATCTATATCCGAATCCATATCCATTTAATATCGGATAAATTTATTTCGTTCGCGTTCGGATTCGGATAAAATTTTGGATATCCGTACCTATCCAACGGAATGAATTTACTCGATATTAAATGAATATGGATTCGGATACGGATATAAAAAATGAAAATCCGACAGATTTGAATTTGGATATGGATTTTGACTGTACCCGATCCGAACCCGAATCCGAACTCGATCCGAACCCGAATTGATTTTATGTTATATAATATATTTGTATATAAATATTTGATATTATATTTAAATTTATATTTTAAACATTTATATTTAATGTAATATATTTTGAAATATTGTAAAGAGGAAAAAAAAAAATTTATTTCGGGTTCGGGTTCTGATTTTGAATTTTTGATCGGGTTCGGATTTGGATATAAATTTTTAAAATAGGTCGGATTCGGATTTGGATTCGAGTTTGATAGTCAGGTTCAGATTCAGATTTTTAAAAATTCGCTCCGCATCCGACCCGTTTACATAAACAAAAAGAAAAAGGAAAAAAAAAAAAAAAAAAAAAGGACCAAAGGCAATAATAATATATAAGCCAAAAGCATGGAAACTATCCATACTTTTAACCCTAATAAGGGATTGATTACATGCTAATTTCTTAGATAGCAAACTATTGCAAAAGGAAACTAAGTTTAGCACTACAAACTTAAGCCCATAAAAGCCCATAGTAAGTAGGCTAGGCACTAGAAATTAACTTCCACATGGGCCAAGCCCAATTAAGCCCAAAGCCCATTAAAGCCCATAAAAGCCCATTCAAAGGTTGTTGAGCTCGACGACACCACTACCTTGAGGGGTTGCCTGGCTCTGCAAGCGTCGCAGCTTGAAAGACGAGAGTTTTGCTGTCGGATGCGGTGACTTATCCTGTAAACGAATAAAGTTGTAGGCCAATGCGCCGGACACTGTGCCGATAGGGGGCCCCACAAAGTACACCCAAAGCCCTCGGTATATCTTGCTCGCGACTGCCGGCGCCAGCGACCTCGCCGGGTTCATCGACCCGCCGGAGACCGCTCTGCACAACTCATTGTAGCTTAGAAAATGTGAACCCTAGTAGCTAGGTGATCTTAAGCTTATTCATGTTTTAGATGAAACATATATATCCATAGGTATCGTTTGGTTCGGGAATAAAAGAGAATGAGTTATACCAGGGATAAATATAAAGTTAGGTATAAATTATGTATAATGTGAAATTGTGTTTGGTTGGGAATTAGGCTTATACCAGGTATAAGAAAAAAAGTGTTTGGTAGTGATTGAAGAATAAGAGGAATAGACAGTTCACTTTTGTGTTAAAAGATTAAAATATTCTTTTCTTTTTAATATATTTTTCAAAATTAAAATTTTAAAATTTATTCAAATTTTAATATTTATTAATTTTAATTTTTATAAAAATTTTAAGTGGGAGCAAAAAGAAAAGTTAATTTTAAAATTTTAAGTAGAAGTAAAAATTTTAATTTTTAAATTTATATAAATTTTTAAAAAAATTATAAAAAAATTGTATAAATTTTAAAATTAATATTTTTTAAAAACAAAATAAAATTTTTAGATTTATTAAAATATAAAATTAAAAAAATTAAAATTTATAAAATTAAAAATTAAAAATTTAAATATTTTTTAAAATTTAAAAATTTTAATAAAAAAAAATAAAATCAAAAGAAGCATGAAAGAAAGAAAAAAAAAAAAAAAAAATGCCCCTTCCTAAGGCAGAGTGCCTTGGAAAGGGACGGGTAGTTCGGGGACGGGGGAGGGGGGGGGGGGGGGGGGGGGGGGGCGGGGTGGAATGCGATATCCCCCGGGGGGTGGAATGGGATATCCCCCCCAATACCGGGGGGGATATCCCATTCCACCCCCCATCCCAAATGTGTTTGGGTACAAAGGGAGGATATTCCCCTTTGTACCCAATCCAAACGCTACCTTAAGAATTAACTAATGGTGGTTACTAATAAAGCTTAGTTTTTTTATTTATTATTATTTTATGTACCCTGCAAAGATAGCGTTTATGCAAACGGCCGAGCCAACCGCCAAACCTGCCAACTCTCCCACCTGCAAAGATACTGCAAGTTAGATGGGAAAAGCAACTGAAAAGACATAAAGCTTTTTGAAATTTGATTTGAGAAGTTTAATGTACCGCTCTTGCATCAGTCGCCACCGCTGAAGTGACGAACATCATGTTGAAGGTGACGACGATCTCAATCACCAGTGCCTGCCAATCCGTCCCCGACGGTGTCGTCGTTCCAAGATCGGTGATCGGGTGGAGCACCACCCGAAGAATAAAGGCCGCGATCAAGGCTCCGCTGAGCTGGGCCGACCAGTAAAACGGCACCTACAAGTAATATGCTAAGAGTTTTAGAACTCATAACATAACAACTTATATTCTTTTGGAAGTTCAATATCGCCCGTTCACATGCAAAGAATATATATTTGGTTCTTTATAACTTTTTCATCTAAATAGGTATAGAACAAATTTTAACTTGGACTTAATTTGCCTATTCGAGCACACAAATTTAAGGATATTATGACCAGGCGATCGAAAGAGAGATTTTGAGCCAGGCGTGGACTCAACTACACTAAATCGATCGATCATCATCGGAATAAAGCGGATGCAGAGATCAACCCCAAGTCAAAACCTAGCTCGATTTGTCAAAGATCAAGGACCAAACAAGGTTGTATATATGTATGTGTTGTATCGGCTTTAGATAGATCCAATTGTAATTTGTCTATTCATACTCCTCGTCAACCGAGTTCAAACTATTTGCCGAATAAGTAACAGAGATATTGTATTAACTTGGTTAGGCTAGATTCTGATCTAATCTAGTTAAATTGACCTACCATAACACCATACTGAATTAAAAATAAAAAATAAAAAAATAAAATTATAATATTATTTTTATATATCATTCATATTATAGTAATGGGCATAATATAAATATGAATATTTTTTTATGCTTAAAATATTTTCCAAAATAAATAAATGCAATTCATAGGAGTGATTGGTGCAAATTAAGAAGCAAAAATCTCTTTTGGACTTGAAATAATGAAACGAAGTGACTTGTATGTCCTTGTTGTATGATTGAGGCATCATTGACACCTAGTGGTCTAAACTACAGTTTAGCTCTCATGAGATTTATTATTATTATTATTATTATTATTATTATTATTTTGGAGTGGGAAGGGAGAGCCGTGATTAAGAGATAATTTTGAAAAATGATCAACTACGTCATATGCATCTTTATATCTCGTGCGCCATAATTCTCTTATCCATCGTCACCCGTATCTTGTACTTTGATTTTCATCACTATAAATATTTTATTTAAATAAAAAAATAAATAATATATTATATATAATAAAAAATATATAAAAAAAAACTTCTTCGTATGGTTGAAAACGTGTAGAAGATAAAAGAAGAGAAAATGACTTTGGATGGTCTTAGTTTTTTCTTGTTTAGATAGAAAAAAAAATTCACTGTCATCAAAGCTTGTTTTCATTTTATTTTTCTTCCCCTCTCTATTTCTTTTTTTTCCACTTCGAAAAAAGTGGTTCTCTCTTCTAATTGTTGTTTCTCCTCATCCAAATCGAGCACAAGCTTTTTCTATATATATATATATATATATATATATATATATATATATATATATATATATATATATATATATATATTTTTTTTTCCGCTCGATCCAACAATCAAAATGATTTGTGGTAATTAATATGAAAATTGAAGTATCCAAGCTATACATATATAGAGATGCACTGAATGTAGCTAGGCAATAATTTCTCCTTTATATGTATAAGGAAACCAAGTATTTCCATCCAACAATTTTTTTGGTTGAAAAAGACACAACCAAGGCCTATTTTGACTTCTTTTTGCATTGATTATTCTCTTGGTCACTTGCCATTAGTTAGGTTATAAATTTCTATTTATACAAATCTATTTTCTTGAGAAAAACTGTGGGCTCAAAGAGTCGGCATCCTATTCTATAACGGAAGGTCAGGTTGGACCGAATCACATTCGAAATGACGTGGGCTTGATTGGGCTGAGTCACAATCGAGACTCGTGGGCACTGTGTCTATACGCTTTAAGTGAATTGGTTGCGTATTTCTAATATCTCAAATTTTTGAGATTAATAGTTGTCGCCCACAATCCAACAAGTGATATCAGAGTCAGAGATTTCATTCTGGCATACTGCGAATTTGTGAAGGTGCTAAGAGGGAGATTGTTGGCTCAAAAGGGCCATCATCCTATTCTGTGACCGGAGGCCAGGTTGGTCGGACCAAGTCACATTCGAAATGGCGTAACGCTGGTTAGACCGAATCATACTCAAAACTCGTGGGCGCTGTGCTTATACACTTTAAGTGAATTAGTTACATATTTTTAACCACTCGAATTTTTAGAATTAATAATTAGCGTTAACGATATGACAAAAACTATTTTTTTCACTAACAATAACATCTCTAAATACAGAAATAAAATATAAAATAAATAAGAAAATCTAGATCGTCGCGATGAGGACAAATTGCGCATTTAGACTGGGCTCGACACTTTTTTATTGGCTCAAAATATAAACTCGAACTTAGAATATTTTGCTTTGATACTAAATGATACTAAATGATACTAAATGAAATAATCACTATTATCTACCGTTTGGTTGGAAAACAAGGCTCGGAGTAAATCTTATTCTAGTCTTATTTCCCGAATGCGTTTGGTTATGAACGAAAATAGTAATTTTTATTTTTCTAAGACAAATTGATATAAAATTAGAGTTACTGTTCCACCCTTTTTTCTAAAATAAGTTTGTTTCCATTTAAGAACAAACTTAATTATAGTAAATATAATTTTAATTATTGTATTAACTCTTTAATTAATCTAATATTTTAACTAATTTAATTATATTATTTAATTATCTAACTATTAAATAATTAACTAATTGATTTATTAATTTATTAAATTATTTATAATTAATTAAATTATTAATTAGCAATACTCATTGTTAATTATTTTATTAATTAATATTTAGGGTTACTAGTTAATTAATTAAATAAGTTAATTTATTATACAATTAATATTTTTATGTTAATTTTTTTAGATAAAATATTATTATTTAAAAATTATAATTACTCCTATTCTCACTATTCCAATCTAACTATCCCAACGTCATTTTTCTTACTCTCGAAAATAATTCAATTTTTATCCAAACACAAAATTGGTCATGTTCCTATTTATTCCAAAAGTTGTAACTAAATTAGGAATAAGGAGTTCTTATTTATACATGAATCAAAAGTAGCATAAGAACTTAAGTTACTTGGCAACTATATTTCAACATATTTAACAAGAGAAATGAAAAGTAGATTAAGGAATTTAAGATGGGCACCAAATTAAGTTGCTAGTCAATTGTGCTAATTTCAATATTTTGCACAAGTTGTTGGAACATTCCATGTAGTATCTAGTTCATATATGAATAATAATCTCTTGCATTATCACTATGAAATTGTATACACATATAGTTGAAGATGCATGAGATATAGGGGTACCAATTAACTTTCAATTTCTTAATTAACCATTATTAAAAATAAATAATTGAGTAGATTGTAAAATCTCCATAAAAGTGATATGCATGCTTGAATTAAATATTATGAGCTAGCTCTTTCTATGCTTAAACTTAATTCCAACATCCAAGTAGTTCAAAGAAAGAAATATAATTAATTAATTAGAGTGTATAAACTCTATGATTAGTTTACTTATCAAGTGATGAGTAGCATAACTTAAATTAGAGGGTATACAATTCCATGTGGATTTATGGGTATGGTTTGTTAGGTAGTTCAGTTAAATGATTCCTGTGTTATGGGCAAATTAATTATATATGTGCCCACTAATAAGTTCTCTACCTTTTTGTCATTGTGTCACATATCACAATTGAAAAAACAATTTCACAACAAATTAATGATAAGAAATTAGTATTTAATTAAAACTTAGATTGTTCATGTTGTGTGTAAGTTTTATCTTAGTAGAGAAATTAATCCAAAAAACCAAAAACAGTACTGATGTATACTGGAAAGGAATATGGTTTATGATAACTTGCAAAAGGGAAAAAGGAATTGTTTGAGGAATGGAAATGTTGGGAGAAAATTGAACAAGAAAAGTTCATCAATTGTTTTCAATTGCAACTTGTTATTTTTGTCATGTCCTATCCGCGAACGCGACGTAAAGAGAGGACAGAGAGATAGATGGACTTTAAAGGGGTGAGGAATGGAGGTAGGATTAGTTTCGATAAATTTGACAAAATTTAATATATCTGTTTTATTAATAATAATTTTCATACTGAAAGAGAGAGAGAGTATTAGAAAACCAACCTGAATCCAAGGAAATTGCCCATGCCTGGAGACCGCAAAGGCCAGAGTAACGGCGGGGTTCATGTGCGCGCCGGAGATGTGTCCGACCGAATATATCATCACCGTTACGATGAGGCCTCCCGCAATTGACGCACCGAGCTGTGAAAGGCGCGCCGGATCGTTTTTGCTAATTGCACCCACGCCGCAGCCCACAAACACCAGCAAGAAAGTAGCTATAATCTCAGCCACCACCTAGAGAGAAACATAAAGATCCAATTAATGTTTCAATCACCTCATCATGCATGCATATATGTATGATCCAAAACAAGAGCAAAACAAAGGTAGCAATAGATTATCTTATGTACATAAATACCATATATATATATATAAGACCAAATCAAAGTACTTTAATGATATGCTGTTATATCATATCAAATGATAAAGAGAGAGAAGTGAATTGGGTGGGTGCAAGACCTTTCTAAAGAGAAATGGGGGGAGATACTCTCTAAAGGCTTTTTCGTGGTAGAGTGCTGTTGGGGGGATGGAGGAGCTTTGGACTACGTCTATGTCATGGATTTCATTGGAGAAGTTGGTTCTTGGGTTTGAAGCCATACTCTCTCTCTCTCTCTCTCTCTCTCTCTCTCTCTCTCTCTCTCTCTCTCTCTCTCTCTCTCTCTCTAAGAACCAAATGTATTGAGCACTCTCTAGAGATGTGAGAGTTATGTTTTGTGGTCTTGGAGAGTCCTTCTAGGGGAGTATTTATAGAGGGGAGGGAGAGTGCACTAAGTTGTATTTCATGGACAAAAGGAATCTAACACTCCCTCCCTCCCTCCCTCTCCCTCTCTCTCTCTCTCTCTCTTTGAGACACAAGCACAGATGCATGCACCTAGACCACATAAAAAAAAATATATATATATATATATATATAGTCTTAAAACTTCTGTTTAATTGCACGAATAGAGTTTGAATGAACTATACCGTATATTCAATCAATTCAATAGAGTACATTTTAAAAATAATTAATATTATCGCTTTCAATTATATAAATTATGGATGTTGACTTAAAAGGCCAACATTCTGTCATGTGATCGAAGGCTAAATTAAACTGAATTATTTTTAAAATGACAGAAAGTCGAATTGGACCGAGTCATATTCGAAGTGGCGTTAATTGGTTGGATTGAGTCATAATCGAGACATGTAGGCGCTATATCTGTACGTCTTAAATAAAATATTTATGTATTTCTAATGGCTCAAATTTTTAAAATTAATGATTAGCGCTAATAATATAATAATAAAAATTTGAATAATTAAATCATATTTATGTATGAGAGATAGAGAAAGACGTCATTTATGAAAATTTAGCTCCATTAAGTGAAGGACATTAGGAATTGAATGAATAAACTGAGCGGGGTTTAGAAGTGGTTCGATCTGATGCCTTATTATCCATCAAATTGATTAATATGAAAAAAAAACAAACAACAACTAGTTCTAAGACACTGAAGGAATTAAGCGTCACACCACTTAATTAATTAGGAACTAAAATGACTTCACAGCAGTTCCGAACCAATGCATGTTACTTTATCAAATCAATCAATTTGATAGAGAACAACTTAATTAGGTATGGTCTTAATTACCATCGTAACATACATAACAAAATGAAGGCTCCGACAACCGCTTTGATAAACTTTGGAAGATGAAGGCTTCGTTGAAAGTTAAAATCTTTGTCTGACTGATTCCAGAAGGAGAGTTCTGACTGGGGACATCCTTCTTAAAAGGAACTGGAGTGGGCCCACCAGTTGTACCTTCTGTCATGGAAACGAGGAAACCGCGAACCACCTGTTTGTCACATGTACACCAACACTAGCGCTGATGGAGATTTTGATGCCTAACAAAAGGGAGATCCGCAATTGCTCAACCGTCGACGGTCTGTGGAAGGTACACGCGATCAAGAAAGGGGTTGGGGTAAACGAGCTCTTACCACTGTCGCAGCGACGTGGTGGGTCATTTGGCTGGAAAGGAACCGGCGGATCTTTCATAACAAGAGTCGTCCACTCCGCGAGACACTTGCCGATATCAGACGCTGCCGATCTCACTGGATCAGTTTCTGTGGCTAGCTTATCGTTTTTTTTTTTTTTTTTTTTTTGGGGCCCGACTGCACAATTGCAGTCTCTAGTTGCCCCACCCCTGTGCTAAATTCAATCTCGCCGTGAATGAAGCGGCAGCATGCTACTTTTCTCTCAAAAAAAAAACATACATAACAAAATTATTAATCCGGAGCTTTCTAAACAAAATTCTAATTTGAATCTTCTGAAAAACTCTAGTGAAAAAGCACACTTTTGCAAAAGCTAGCTCTTGTACCGACCCAAACTGGTGCAATTGTCCTCCACAACCTACCGGCCACCTGAACTATTTTCTCTTTATCACCCATGATTTGGCAACAATGTTGGGTTGGTCATGGCTTTAACTACAAGGCCCACACATTTAGTGGCGAACGAGCACCACTAACATGTTATGATCGATGTTGTGGGTAGGCAAAACGCGGTTATAGGCGCACGAACAAATTACTTATGGTACGTTGTTAAGAACAATAATTCTATATTAAACAATACTTATATAGAAGTCTTAACCTAATTTCTACATGCAATCTAAAAGATTATTTTATGTACTAACTAATTACTTTAACTTC